>JACGAQ010000361.1:0-157777 GCA_014119065.1 Orius insidiosus | reverse complement strand
ACATAAACGGTTAAAATAATCGAATTCACGGGTTATTCTTTTAATTTTACTTCTGTAACCGACGTCCAGCTCGCGCATCCTTGTCAATTGCCTCTGTACGTCTGGTAGGTTGTCGATCCAGTCGAAATAATTTTCGACGAAAGCAGCCGTGAAAAGGGCGTCCATCGAAGGATTGTTCTGATTCAACATTTTTAAATTCAATTATTCTAGGCATTAAACGCTTATTTGATACACTAAGTCAAAATAAAGCTTTTAAAAGATGGAAAGAGCAACGCTGGGGAGGTTCTATTTAGTAATGTCTAACTACAGTAGCACAATGACTCGGTCACGTCCCACCAAAAAAACCGGTTTTCAAAATGTACGAAATCAGGTTTAAATGTTTCTTGTAAAAATGGGCTTCTCTGACAAAAAATCTTCTTATAAAATGGAGTTTTTTGTCAAAAAGCCGAGGAAAACTCAAAATCTTTTCCAGAAAAACGATGAAAGTTCCTACCAAGAAAACTTCCAAAAATGCAGTGAAACTCTTAAAAGCAGCTATTAAGTATGGTAGAAGTAGCGCAATTTAATCATTTTTCGTCCCTACTTTCGACATTTTTTCAGTATTGAGGTAGAAAAAGAGTCCTCGCCCAATCAGTCCACACAAAACGGGCGAGAACACCCCAAATTTTTCCCTACTAAATTGGCAGAGAAACTTTTGTCTAATGTGCGGCCTTACCGTTGGTATTCCTTATATTCAATAAATTATTGGAAAAAAATTGACTAGTCTTTAATTGTAGGCTATAAATTACACATTTTATAGACAATGGCGGCAGGACAAAAATACAGAAATCATAAAAGAAAGATGGCCGACATCGCACATTGAGACGAACGCCATTTTATCATTTGCGTCCTTACTTGTTTTTAGAAGTTTCTTTCTCTTAGGACAATACTCCTCAAATATTTGCTGAGATTTTATTAAAAAATATAAGTTAAGATTCATAGAAATCTGCAAATCAAAATATACTTTTAAAAAGAGGCGTTAGTTTCGAAAGCACGACACAAGTATATCTAAGGATAACCTTAATTTTTCCTTTAAATATTTTTCAATACTCTCTAAAATCAAAAAAACGTGGAGACAGGACCTTGATATACTGGGACGTGTCCACGAAGAATGGACTCTGAGATTTTTCTTAAAACTAAGAGGGCACCCAATGACAAAAGACTAACGAAACAATGCCTGCATAATGCAATAAATTTTAAAATTTTAAATACAAGAAAACTAAACTTGAAAAAAAAAATTGAGGTGTTCATGTAAAAGTGGTAAAGCACACACACAACTATTTAATCTACAAAAACCAATGGTAACTTGACCTTTTTTAAAACTTTCTTGGGAGTTGTTCACTTGTTTTTGAAGAATTTAAATTTAAAAAATGAGTCTAAAAAAACATGCATTTATTAAAAATTTTAAAAATTCTATTCTAGTTAAATTTGTTTTAAACATATCATGTGAATTAAAATAAAAGTTTAGTAAGGACTTCCAAGACAAAGTTCGACTCCTTCTCCTTCCGAGTCCAAGCCGAGTTCTCTCGCGTACCTTGATCGTGGAAGGACATTTTGTACGAGTTCTTCACCATATGGGCCCAAACATTTTCCCTTGGGGGTGTCTTTTCTTCATTCATCGTCAAATAGAATTTCTATAAAATATGTAAAAAATTTATTTATATTTAATGTTTTACCTTCATCTGAACAATCAAGCCCTGCTTTGGCTCTTGCTTCTCGTCTTATTCTGGAAAGTTCAGCTTTTGTTTTTCGTTCTATCTCTTTTTGCCTTTTCCGAAAAAAAAATTATAAATATAAAATAAGCAAATAATACCTTTTTTTATCAGACTCTGAAATTTTTGGAGGAGATTTGGCTTAATGTTGATTAGGCAGTCTTCTTCTAATTCATAGTCTCTCAGTGGGCTTATGGGTCGCCCTCGTGGGACTCCTCGTTTTCTTTGAGGTCTTTTGATCTCACCCATGAGATCAAGCACTTCTTCTTTGGGCGTTTTTGGCGGCCTTAGGGATTCAAGCACTGAGCGTACTTCTGAAGTCATAAGATCTTCATCTTCCTCAGGAGATGATGGGATTCTGATTTTCTTCTTCAGCATCGGTCAAAATTGATGTTTTGAGAGCAGTACGGTGCATGCCTGGCATGTACCACTTTGACTGAATACTCCCCTCGAGTTGTCGGCTCATGGACCTCATGTCCTACATTAACAACGGTTGTAGCATCCGGATCAATATCACCTGGCCTTAACACTAGCTCATCACCCCTAAAAAATGTCAATAATCTCTTAACTTATTAAAATACTCACTCCTTGTGTCATGACCAGCCATTTTCTCTTCCAATGCTATAAGAACAAAATAAACATGATTATTAATGATTAAAAGATACCTGTTTTGTACAAATCATGATATGGAGAACCTGGTACGAAACCGGCGGCTAAGCCAATCAAAACTTTGGCAGCACGTTTAATGTCGCTGTTTAAAAATCAGGACACATCGCTTCCATTTTTTCAAATGATCTATAAGCGTTTTCTAAAAGTTTCTTGTACCTTCTAAAGTGGGGTCTGTCATATCTCGCTCTTGAGGATCGCATTGAGATTACAATTGGGGTTCTTTTTCACTTAAAGAGGGTAAAATTTGCAAATATTAAAGATGGTCTTACTTTCTGCAATTAGTCGTTTTAGGTCATCGACTTCCTGCCTCAATCTTACAATCTCGTCACGTTCTGAAGTCGCTGGGGAAGACGGTTTGGAATATTTTCCAGTTGCCGCAGTTGGCTTATCGGCTGTTCTAGGCCGATCTTTGCAGAAGATGGTCTTGTCGGTACAGCAATCGATTTTGGTTTTGGCCTAGTAGCAGAAGAAGGTCGTGCTGTGTACACATTTTTAGGCCTCTCTACGTCAGGTTTTTCCCTCTTTCCTCTCTGATGGATTGGTGTCCTTGTCGCCAATTTTGCTGCTAATTGTCTCTTCATTTCTAAATTTTTCTCCTTTAAATCAGCCATAACGTCCCTTTTAGCCCTTTCTGGCTTTACGCGGTCTGGTAAATATTTCGAATCATAATTACAGAGAACTAACTTTTTTTAAGAGGTCAAAGTACAATAGATAAAATGTTTTTATTTATTGTTTATTTGGAAACTTACCTAAATTTGATTTTGACTTTCTTAGAAGTTCTAAATGTTTTCTTTTTCTTTATCTCGAGCCCTTAATTCAGCTAATGTTTCTTCTTTTTTGATTCTGCGTCTGAAGACAAAGGTCTCGGCTCTCGGTCTAGACATACTTTTCGCTTTTCACGCTCGCGTTTCCTCTCGGCTTTTCTCCTCATCTCCAAAAGCTGGTCGACTCTAGAAAAATTATGTTGTGATTCCCTAAAAACCGAGATTTACCTGCCTCTAGATGATTCAGGTCGCTCGCAATAAAGCAAAAGCTGCCTCCGACATCTTTCAGCCAACTCTTTTCTTCTTGTCCTCTTTCGCTTTCTCATCAATCGCATCTCTTTCTCGTCTTGACGCTAAACATTCCTTAGCAAAATTTACAAATTTTGAACACATACCCATATTTTATACACCCAATGACTAAATTTATGCATGTAAAATCATTTTTTGTCTACCCACACTGACAATTTATCAACAAAAGAAAAAATTTTAAACTATTTTTTCAAGATGTTTTTATGATGTAAATTTTTAAAATAATGGCGGGAATATCTACTTTGACCCCTGTAAAGGAACCATGCAAAATTACTTCTTGTTTATTTTTTACTCATGTGGGTGGTACTGTGTTCATCTCACTGCTTAGTACAAGTTATATACTTAATTAGTTGTTCTAATTTTAATTATTATAGAAGTTATAAGTTCCTATCATAGTTCCTGTTAGTTGTTATTATGGCAAGGCCACCTTTGGTGAGGATTATTAAGATTTTTGCTACACTATTTTTGTTGATGTGCTGTGCTGCTGGAGTTCCTGGCTTATTTTTTTTATGTACTTACTGCTAGTTGAATAATTTATGACATGTTTTTTAGAATAAACTTAAGTCTTTTGTGCGGGTATGTGGGAGTGCCACCGCGGTTTTTACGGCGTATTGTTTCTATAAGGAAGATGAGAAATTTTACGATGGCGTCGTCATGCCATTGGCTCATTGCTTCGACCAGAGATCTCCCTAATTTAGCAGTGACTGCAAATAAATATCGTTGTTACCAAAACCAAATATGAAGATCCCAACAGTTTAGTATGTTTTATGTCCATAATAAAATAATTTTAATTACGTTTATTTGTAGAAGACCAAAGTTTGGGATTTAAACTTCTCGAATCCGGTCGGTATGGCTGCAGTTTTGACAAGAATGCTGAAGCGTGGAAGGACTTCATGAATCGGTTTCGGTTTCGTCGAAATCGGTTCGGTCACAGAACCACAACCTGGAAACGAAAAACCTAGAGTTTTCCGCCTTAAAGAAAATCAAGCAATTATTATAGGTAAAATAATTGCTCTGTTCCAACCACAGTTTGAAACCCTGAAGGATTGTTGTTCAAATCGTTTGTCTGTCAATGCTGAAGTCATCTGACGTCAATTTGACGTCCAAATCCTTCTGAGCATGCTCCAGGAGTTTCAAACTGCGGTTGGAACAAATCTATATATAAATTTTTTTTCACAGGTACGGTTTTAATAGTGATGGACATGAAGTTGTTTTGGAAAGAATTAAAAATTAAGAGATAAAAATTTTAAAGGAATCATCGGTGTCAATTTAGGTAAAAATAAAATTCTTTGGATCCCATCAACGATTATGTACAAGGAATCAAAATTTTTGGTCCAATTTCTGACTACCTTGTTATCAATATATCAAGGTATTTATTTTATTTCTTAAAATTCTATATAAATTTAATTTTTAGTCCGAACACTCCTGGGTTGAGAGATTGGCAAAATAAAGAACAATTGAAAGAGCTTTTAACGACATTAATAAAACGAGAGATTCTTTAGAAGGGCGTAAACCTCCTTTACTTTTAAAATTAGCCCCAGATTTAAGTACAGAGCAAAGGCGTGACATTTCGAAATTGATAACCGACAAAAAGTGTAAAATCGACGGTTTAGTCATATCGAATACGACTGTCGAAATGAACAACGTAGAAGGCGAGAATGCGAATGAAAAAGGAGGTTTGAGCGGAAACCGCTTTTAGATGCTTCCACACAGATGATATCAGAAATGCACAAACTTACCAAGGGGAAATCCCGATTATTGGAGTCGGTGGAGTCTTTTCTGGAGAAGACGCTTATGATAAAATTAAATCGGGAGCTTCTCTTGTTCAATTGTACACTGCCTTCATTTACCATGGGCCTCCCAGAATCTCCAGAATCAAAGAAGAACTTCATCAAAAATTAGAGTATGTTTTCAAATTTTCTCCATGTTACTTTTTGATATATTTTTAAGCATGGGATTCCCAAACTTTTTTGCAGACCTCTTTTGCCAGTCAAATTGTGGCGGATTTTAGTTTAAACGCCATGTGGCTAATTTTTATGGCGAAAACGAGATGGGCAAAATCTTAATCATGAATATGATTAAGATTTTTTAATCATAGGAATATTTTTCTGTGATTAAGAATAAGATTAAAATCTTAATCACAGAGATGATTAAGAATAAAATCTTATCACAGAGATGATTAAGGATAAAATCTTAATCATAGAGATGATTATGAATAAAATCTTAATCACAGGAAATCTGTGATTAAACTTAATCACAGGAAGTCTGTGATTAATCACAGGAAGTCGTGATTAAACTTTTAATCACAGGAAATCTGTGATTAATCACAGGAATTCTGTGATTAATCATAGGAAAATAATGATTAATCATTGGAATTTGGGATTAATTAAGGAAAATAATGGTTAATCATTAGAATTTGGATTAATTAAGGGAAATAATGATTAATCATTGGAATTTGGGATTAATTAAGGAAAAAAGCTTTATCAATCATCAGAAAGCATTTTTTTAGCTTGAATATTAGCAAAAACTAAGAAAAAAAATTAATACAAAAATTTACAGTTTTCAAATTCGATAGAATGGCTAAGAAGATAGAGGAAGAAAAAAAACCTTCTATCAGACAAATCAGACTTCAATATTACACAGAAAATTCTAAAATAATATGTATGTAAAAAAATTTTGTTTTGCCATTATATAAATTTTTGGAGTTGTAAAATTAAAATTTTGGAGTTTTAGAGATTGATAGATTTTGAGTTTTTAGTTATTGAGAGTAAATTGTGATGAGAGGTGACATATTCACAGATTCCTGTGATTACACAATTTTCTGATGATTGATCAAGCTTTTTCCTTTAATTAATCCGAATTCCAATGATTAATCATTATTTTCCTTAATTAATCCCAATTCCAATGATTAATCATATTTTCCTTAATTAATCCCAAATTCCAATGATTAATCATTATTTCCTCAATTCATCCCAAATTCCAATGATTAATCATTATTTTCCTTAATTAATCCCAAATTCCAATGATTAATCATTATTTCCTTAATTAATCCCAAATACCAATGATTAATCATTATTTTCCTTAATTAATCCCAAATTCCAATGATTAATCATTATTTTCCTTAATTAATCCCAAATTCCAATGATTAATCATCATTTTCCTTAATTAATCCCAAATTCCAATGATTAGTCATTATTTTCCTATGATTAATCACAGAATTCCTGTGATTAATCACAGATTTCCTATGATTAAGAGTTTATTCACAGACTTCCTGTGATTAATCACAGATTTCCTATGATTAAGTGTTATTCACAGATTTTCTGTGATTAAGAGTTTATTCTTAATCATCTCTGTGATTAAGATTATTCTTAATCTCTGTGATTAAGATTTATCTTAATCATCTCTGTGATTAAGATTTTATTTTAATCATCTCTGTGATTAAGATTTTATTCTTAATATCTCTGTGATTAAGATTTTATTCTTAATCATCTCTGTGATTAAGATTTTATTCTTAATCATCTCTGTGATTAAGATTTATTCTTATTCTTAATCACAGAAAAATATTCCTATGATTAAAAATCTTAATCATATTCATGATTAAGATTTTGCCCATCTCTGGGTGAAAACTCCTGGAAATCCTGTATACTGGGTGTCTGGAACACATTGCACACGTCTGGAGAGCATTAAAAGTGGTTTTATGAAAAAAAAGTTAAGTGTAAACCCTCGTTAATTTAAATCAAAGATTTTGATGGTGTAGTTTAAAATGCAGTTGGATATACAGGGTGCCCCCAATAGAACCTAACTTCGTTATTTCAAATTTCCTATTTTTATTTCAGATTCGTTATCTACGCAAATTTCAAGTTAATTTGATTATTCATTCCCATTTTTGACACCCTTAAATAGAGCGTTTTTTGCCCTTAATCGACCTAAGAATCTCATTTTTTTTTTTTAACTCCACTTCTTTTTGTCCTACATTTCCAACTATCCACAAATTCAAACATCATCGCATTCTGCATCACAAGATGTCGTCGCTATGGACTTTTTTCAAGTTAGAACCCAAATTTACTTCAGAAATGAATATTAGCAATTTTTTAACAGAATTTTTCTTTTGATGCTCAACAAGATGAGCGAAGATGCTTGAATTTGTGATTGTTGGAAATGTCGAACAAAAAGAAGAGGAATTTTAAAAAATTGACCTAAGAGACTATAGGTCGATTTGAACGGTATTAGCTCAAAACGCTAAATTTGACATTTTTTAATTTTGTCAAAATGGTCCTATGAATAGTCAAATCAACTTGAAATTTTGCATAGATTATGAATCTGAAATAAAAAAAAGGGGTTCTCATTTGAAATAACGAAGTTAGGTTCTGTTGGGGGCACCCTGTATATCCAAACGCATTTTAAACTACACCATCAATTCTTCTAATTTAAATTAACGGTGGTTTAAATTTAACTTTTTTTTCATAAACCACTTTTTAACGCTCTCCCAGACGTGTGCGTTTCCGGACACCCCCCCCCCCCCCCGTAGGGTCTCCCTGACTAAAAACCGAAGAAACTCCTGAAAAATATGTAAAATGGTTTATTTGTCACAATTCTAAGGAAAATTCCTGAAATCTTGTGAAAATGGGGTTTGGAGTGTCTGCATTTCTCTTCCCCATGCTACATTATCTAATCCAAAAGGTTTAATTTTTCCCCTTTTTTTTCTTTTTCAGATCCCTGAACATCAAAATGTATCAGAAGCTGTAGGAAAATAAGTATTATGCAATTGTTTACCTCTAAAAGTGCACAAACTGTTTTTTTTGATTAAATAAATATTTTATTTCTAATTTTGTCGTAACAGGCCAGCTTTGCTCCTACTCAGAATCCCATAAAAAAAAATATATTCTTTTTCAAAATTTGTAAATAAAAAAATACAACAAAAATATAAAATAAGAAATTTATTAACGTGTAATAAAATATTATAAAAATTTTGGAATACAAAATGGAAAATCAAACAAGATAAAAATAAATTTCTTTTAGGTTCGTAACAAAAAATCAAGCAGTAAGGAGGTCTAATATTTGCCTCGCTTTTTGTACCTCTTTGTCCTAAAAATAAATAAAAAATAAGAAATGTCAGAAGAAATTTAAAAATACCTTTGACTCGCATAAATTTTCTAAACAAGCACCTCCTTTGGCAGCGAGATATTTATTTTGGAAAAGCTTCCCATCTTGATAATTGACAGGGTTGGCCTTAGAATGAAAATAGTACAGTTATTTGAAAAAATGAGATCTTAATACCGATCTGGTGAGATGGGATATCCACAAATGCCATTTAGAGTAAGAATGAATTCAAAAACCCGAATTAGCCTCCAGTATAAAAGAATACCTTCGGCTGCCACAGGGAATTCGTCCAAAGTGTTTATTTCTTTCACTGAATAATTTGGGAGCAGCACAGCCGTGGCGATGACTGCCTCAATCTCCCATTTTGCAACTCGACATTTTTCATCTGAAAGTCAAAAAGTAAGAGTTGGAAAGTCATAATGAGAAGGCTATTTTAATTATAGGACTTTTGAGAGTGGAAATTCACCAATGTTTGATTCCCACTATACTTAAGCACATTTTTAAATTAATTTTACTTAAATTTGAATTTTAGGGGCATAATTATAAAAATTAATTTTTATCACTAAAGACTGAGGAAAACGTTACAAAATTTGTTAAAGGGGGGGATGAGCTCAAAGCGATGGTTTGAAGAAAAACGACAAAAAATTTTGTGCAAGAGCAGGGGGAGGAGGTGTCTTTAGGTTTCTAGGAAAACTCAAGAAAAACAAGTAAGAAGGGGTTTTAGTTGAAAAAAATTAAGAAATACCAGAAAAATTTATTCAATAAGGGGAGTTTCTAGGCCTAATGAGCAAGGAAACTAGCAAAAATCAAATAACGAGGAAGTTTCTCAGTTGAAAAATGAAGAAAAGGCGAAAAAATAAAAGGTGCTCCACAATAAAAACGCCAATTTTTTCAATATTGACCAATAAAAACGCCATTTTGACAACATTGACCAATAAAAACGCCATTTTATCAACATTGACCAAGAAAAACGCAAATTTTGTCAACATTGACCAATAAAAACGCCAATTTTGTCCACATTGACCAATAAAAACGCCACATTGAACAATAAAAACGCCAATTTTGTCAACATTGACCAATAAAAACGCCATTTTTGACAACATTGACCAATAAAAACGAAATTTTTATCAACATTGACCAATAAAAACGCCAATTTGTCAATATTGACCAATAAAAACGCCATTTTTGACAACATGACCAATAAAAACGAAATTTTATCAACATTGACCAATAAAAACGACATTTTTGACAACATTGACCAATAAAAAACGCCTTTTTTTATAACATTGACCAATAAAAACGCAAATTTTGTCAACATGACCAATAAAAACGCCATTTTGTCCACATTAACCAATAAAAACGCAAATTTGTCAACATTGACCAATAAAAACGCCATTTTTGCCAACATTGACCAATAAAAACGCCAATTTGTCAACATTGACCAATAAAAACGCTATTTTGTCAACATTGACCAATAAAAACGCCAATTTTGTCCACATTAACGCCACATTGACCAATAAAAACGCAAATTTTGTCAACATTGACCAATAAAAACGCCATTTTTGCCAACATTGACCAATAAAAACGCCAATTTTGTCAACATTGACCAATAAAAAACGCCATTTTTGTCAACATTGACCAATAAAAACGCTATTTTGTCAACATTGACCAATAAAAAACGCCAATTTTGTGAACATTGACCAAAAAAACGCCATTTTTGTCAATATTGACCAAAAAAACACATTTTTGTCAAAATTGACCAATAAAAACACCATTTTTGTCAAAATTGACCAATAAAAACACCATTTTGTCAACATTGACTGAAAAAAAGGCAAAAAAAATTAAAAGGGTACTAAAGAGAAGGAACAATAAATCATGTCAACATTGACCAATAAAAACGCTATTTTTGTCCACATTACGCACATTGACCAATAAAAACGCCTTTTTTATCAACATTGACCAATAAAAACGCAAATTTTGTCAACATTGACCAATAAAAACGCCAATTTTGTCCACATTAACCAATAAAAACGCAAATTTTGTCAACATTGACCAATAAAAACGCCATTTTTGCCAACATTGACCAATAAAAACGCCAATTTTGTCAACATTGACCAATAAAAACGCTATTTTTGTCAACATTGACCAAAAAAACGCCATTTTGTCCACATTACGCCACATTGACCAATAAAAACGCAAATTTTGTCAACATTGACCAATAAAAACGCCATTTTTGCCAACATTGACCAATAAAAACGCCAATTTTGTCAACATTGACCAATAAAAACGCCATTTTGTCAACATTGACCAATAAAAACGCAATTTTTGTCAACATTGACCAATAAAAACGCCAATTTGTGAACATGACCAATAAAAACGCCATTTTTGTCAATATTGACCAATAAAAACACCATTTTGTCAAAATTGACCAATAAAACACCATTTTGTCAAAATTGACCAATAAAAACACCATTTTGTCAACATTGACTGAAAAAAGGCAAAAAAAAAATTAAAGGGTAAAGAGAAGGAACAATAAATCATGTCAACATTGACCAATAAAAACGCTATTTTTGTCACATTAACGCCACATTGACCAATAAAAACGCCTTTTTTATCAACATTGACCAATAAAAACGCCAAATTTTGTCAACATTGACCAATAAAAACGCCAATTTTGTCCACATTAACCAATAAAAACGCAAATTTTGTCAACATTGACCAATAAAAACGCCATTTTGCAACATTGACCAATAAAAACGCCAATTTTGTCAACATTGACCAATAAAAACGCTATTTTTGTCAACATTGACCAATAAAAACGCCAATTTTGTTTAACGCCACATTGACCAATAAAAAACGCAAATTTTGTCAACATTGACCAATAAAAACGCCATTTTTGCCAACATTGACCAATAAAAACGCCAATTTTGTCAACATTGACCAATAAAAACGCCATTTTTGTCAACATTGACCAATAAAAACGCTATTTTGTCAACATTGACCAATAAAAACGCCAATTTTGTGAACATTGACCAATAAAAACGCCATTTTTGTCAAATTGACCAATAAAAACACCATTTTTGTCAAATTGACCAATAAAACACCATTTTGTCAAAATTGACCAATAAAACACCATTTTGTCAACATTGACAAAAAAAGGCAAAAAAAAATTAAAACTAAAGAGAAGGAACAATAAATTGTCAACATTGACCAATAAAAACGCTATTTTTGTCACATTAACGCCACATGACCAATAAAAACGCCTTTTTTTATCAACATTGACCAATAAAAACGCAATTTTGTCAACATTGACCAATAAAAACGCAAATTTTGTCAACATTGACCAATAAAAACGCCATTTTGCCAACATTGACCAATAAAAACGCCAATTTTGTCAACATTGACCAATAAAAACGCTATTTTTGTCAACATTGACCAATAAAAACGCCAATTTTTTCACATTGACCAATAAAAACGCAAATTTGTCAACATTGACCAATAAAAACGCCATTTTTGCCAACATTGACCAATAAAAACGCCAATTTTGTCAACATTGACCAATAAAACGCCATTTTTGTCAACATTGACCAATAAAAACGCTATTTTGTCAACATTGACCAATAAAAACGCCAATTTTGTGAACATTGACCAATAAAAACGCCATTTGTCAATATTGACCAATAAAAACACCATTTTGTCAAAATTGACCAATAAAAACCATTTTGTCAAAATTGACCAATAAAAACACCATTTTTGTCAACATTGACTGAAAAAAAAAAAAATTAAAAGGGTTAAAGAGAAGAACAATAAAATATGTCAACATTGACCAATAAAAACGCTATTTTTTAACGCCACATTGACCAATAAAAACGCAAATTTTGTCAACATTGACCAATAAAAACGCCATTTTTGCCAACATTGACCAATAAAAACGCTATTTTCGTCAACATTGACCAATAAAAACGCCATTTTGTCAACATTGACCAATAAAAACGCTATTTTGTCAACATTGACCAATAAAAACGCCATTTTGTGAACATTGACCAATAAAAACGCATTTTTGTCAAATTGACCAATAAAAACGCCATTTTTGTCAATATTGACCAATAAAAACACCATTTTTGTCAAAATTGACCAATAAAAACACCATTTTTGTCAAAATTGACCAATAAAAACACCATTTTGTCAACATTGACTAAAAAAAGGCAAAAAAAAAAAATTAAAAGGGTACTAAAGAGAAGGAACAATATAGGAGGGGGAAGTATTAAGGAGGGGAAGTATAACGGATGGGGAAGTATAAGGGAGGGGATGTTTCTAAGTTTTCTAAGTTTTTGATTTTGAAAAAACTTTTTAGATTTTTTTTTCGAACATTTTTTCAAGTATCAAGGTAGAAATAATGGGATTTTTGCCCAATCGAGGTCCCACGCATAACTGGTGAAAGTATCAAATTTCTCCCTACTAAAAAATTCGTAAAAAATATAAGTAGTGACAATCGGACCAACGGATCGGCCTCAGCGAATTTTTAAAATTTCAAACAGACATATCTCCGCTATTTTTTCGAAATTCAAAAACAGCACTCATTACATTCTTGTTCACCAACTAAAGAAGATTGTGTGAAAATCAGTTCAAAACTGTGGTATCACATTAACTTCTTGAAAGTTAAAAAAAAAAAAAAATCCCCAAAATCCGGTGAAAAGGGTTTTCTAGAACTAATGACTAAAATCGGAAGTCCAAAATCTTATAAAAAGGCGAGGTACCCTTGTACTAAAGACTGAGGAAAAACTCCCAGAATGTGATAAATAAGGGTGTTGAGGTTAAAATAGCAAGGAAAGCGAAAAGAAAAGAGAGAAAACTTGTATCTCTATGTTTCCCACAACTTTTAAGGGAAAAAATAAAAAATAAAAAATAATTACGAGGACGTATTTTAAAGCAATAGTCGGCACTAAAGCTTTTCGTCAACACTGAGTAAGTCTTTGGCACATCCAAAGTGGTTAGGAACAGATCCATTTTAATTTCTTTATCATCGCCCATCAGCATTGAACCAAATCAAATTCTTCAGCTTGAAAAAAAAGTAAAATAAAAATAACATTTTTAGATAAACTTACATGCAGGGTATATTGGAGTAACTTTTTCATCAGTTAGACTGTCTCCTATATAGAACACTTCCCTCACTTTTAGTTGATCATCGTTTCACGAGCCTGGCTTGAAAGCAGGATGCCGTAAATTTTCCTACACAACTCTCTCACAAACTAAAACAAAACATTTATAATATGGAAAAATTATTTAAAATTACAGGAAAAATCGGATCTGCTCTGTACGGATCTTCAAAGTAGCATTCATAAAACGAATGGCCGTTGAAAATGACGTTGTAAGCGAGAGGAGGAAGTTTCGCCGATTTGTGGAATAACGATACCAACTGTTTGGTCTCCATCCATTTAGCGTCTTCGCAGTATTCAACATCATCTATTAAAAAAAGTAAAAAAATAACCACCTGGTGAAAAGTAGGTAAAGGCTGGTGACCAGAAAATCAGTTTTTACTCCTTAAGACCATCTCACACGCCAACTTTGTCATCATTGACCAATAAAAACGCCATTATTGTCAACATTGACCATAAAAACGCCATTTTTGACAACATTGACCAATAAAAACGCCATTTTTGACAACATTGACCAATAAAAACCATTTTTGTCAACATTGACCAATAAAAACGCCATTTTGTCAACATTGACCAATAAAAAACGCCAATTTTGTCCACATTGACCAATAAAAACGCCACATTGAACAATAAAAACGCCAATTTTGACAACATTGACCAATAAAAACGCCATTTTTGTCAACATTGACCAATAAAAACCATTTTGTCAAAATTGACCAATAAAACACCATTTTGTCAACATTGACCAATAAAAACGCCATTTTTGACAACATTGACCAATAAAAACGCCATTTTTGTCAACATTGACCAATAAAAACGCCATTTCGTCAACATTGACCAATAAAAACGCCAATTTTGTCCACATTGACCAATAAAAACGCCACATTGAACAATAAAAACGCCAATTTTGACAACATTGACCAATAAAAACGCCATTTTTGTCAACATTGACCAATAAAAACACCATTTTTGTCAAAATTGACCAATAAAAACACCATTTTTGACAACATTGACCAATAAAAACGCCATTTTGACAACATTGACCAATAAAAACGCCATTTTTGTCAACATTGACCAATAAAAACGCATTTTCATCAACATTGACCAAAAAAACGCCAATTTTGTCCACATGACCAATAAAAAGCCACATTGAACAATAAAAACGCCAATTTTGACAACATTGACCAATAAAAACGCCATTTTTGTCAACATTGACCAATAAAAACCCATTTTTGTCAAAATTGACCAATAAAAACACCATTTTTGTCAACATTGACCAATAAAACGCCATTTTGTCAACATTGACCAATAAAACGCCATTTTGTCAACATTGACCAATAAAAACGCCATTTTTGTCAACATTGACCAATAATAACGCCATTTTGATCAACATTGACCAATAAAAACGCCATTTTCATCAACATTGACCAAAAAAAAACGCCATTTTGTCCACATTGACCAATAAAAACGCCACATTGAACAATAAAAACGCCATTTTGACAACATTGACCAATAATAACGCCATTTTTGCCAACATTGACCAATAAAACGCCAATTTTGTCAACATTGACCAATAAAAACGCCATTTTTGTCAACATGACCAATAATAACGCCATTTTGATCAACATTGACCAATAAAAACGCCAATTTGTCAACATTGACCAATAAAAACACCATTTTTGACAACATGACCAATAAAAACGAAATTTTTGTCAATATTGACCAATAAAAACGACATTTTTGACAACATTGACCAATTAGTATTCAACATCATCTATTAAAAAAGTAAAAAAATAAAATAATAATGGAAATATAATGGAATTTACCTTTTGATGGTGATACAATCAAGTCGTAGTAATCAAGGCTTTGTGTGAGTGCTTCAACTGTAATAAATGAATGGGCTATCTTCTCTATTAAATCAGGTAATTGCTGTTTGACGTCTACATTTCTTTTTAAGTTTTTATTTAAAACTTGGCGATGTTCATAAAAGTTAAAGGGCGGCAAAACCTTTCATTTCGTTTAGACAACGATCGATGAAAACCCTAAAAAATTTTTTTTAAATAGAATTACTTTAGTTTGAATTACGGTTAATAAATCGAGATCAATGAAACCGTTGCCGGCTAAAGTCGCCCAGATTGGAATATGAGAGCGCTCGATTTTGAGATATCTGGCAAGATCTTCGCCGCAGTATGTGACAGTCGTAAGGTTATACATATCGAGGTTTTTCATCGAAAAGTAATGACGAGTGCAGTTAAATATAACGAAATCTGTATCCTGCCCAAGAACTCCAAAGCAGTTATTACGTTCGCATAAATGGCGGCTTCAATGTCGACGTTTAAAATGCATTGAATGACCTGAAAATTAGTTAAAGAAGTTTTTTAAGACTAAGGATATTTATACATTGCTCCGCATTTTTTTATGGCTTGCACAAATACGTCTTTGACGTCGTGGGGAAATCTGACCCAATGGAAATTCTCTTCGGGGATTATTCTCCCAACAGATCTTATTTGACCAAATCGTTGAGAAAGACCTTCAGCGTATTGTTTACGCTTTTCAATCCACGAGTTCACTTTTTTATCTAGGATGACACCATCGACGAAAATCGTGACGAGCAGTCCAGCATCCTGCAATCTCTTGATTAAACTTTCAAGAAGTTCGGAGAACTCTTTCATCTGAGCTCCGCCTGTCCAAGAGATGTTTTTGTTGAGAAAATACGTTATTGAGTTTATATCAATAACAATCTCAGGCTGACGGTTTAAACTCTCGTCTGAAAAATTAGAACAGTAATCATCAGTAGGCAAATTTTTCTTAAATTTATGATAGGACCAATGTTTCCAGGGTTTTGGTGCTGTGGGAATCAGTGCACCAATAAATCTGAGAAGAATTTTAACTTCCCAAAAGGCTGCTGCTGCTGACTGCGGATGTGCTAGGACATCCGATTTTCACAAAGTTTTCCCAAAGCAGCTTTTTTGAAAATATCAAAATTTGCGGGTGCCTGTAAGTCTTAAGTTTGATGCGCTACTGCCATGCTATTGGTCTAATCTTCACGGAATAAATTATTCGCTTATCCCCCCCCCCCAACGACATTTTGTCAACAACAATAAAACGCCAATTTTGTCAACATTGACCAATAAAAACGCCATTTTGACAACATTGACCAATAAAAACGCCATTTTTGTCACATTGACCAATAAAAACACCATTTTGTCAAAATTGACCAATAAAAACACCATTTTTGTCAACATTGACCAATAAAAACGCCATTTTGACAACATTGACCAATATAAACGCCATTTTATCAACATTGACCAATAAAAACGCCATTTTGTCAACATTGACCAATAAAACGCCATTTTCGTCAACATTGACCAATAAAAACGCCAATTTTGTCCACATTGACCAATAAAAACGCCAATTTTGTCAACATTGACCAAAAAAAACGCCAATTTTGTCAACATTGACCAATAAAAACGCCAATTTTGACAACATTGACCATAAAAACGCCAATTTTTTTTTTTTTTTTTTTGTTAATTGTATTAAGCCAGGGCTTTTTACAAAGGGGGAGGGGATCAGACCCAGGCGGGGGCTTTCGCCATAATGCCATGGCGCCCTTTGGGCAACTACCAGAGTAGTGGCCTAACTAAATTATCCACAGATTTTGTAGAGGGATATTTTTAATTGGAATTTTACTTCCAACCAAAAATCCCTATACCCAACCTGGGATCGAACCCCGGTCTTCCGTGGTGAGAGTCAAAGACTGAACCCACCAGCCACGGAGCCGGTGAGGTCCGAAGCTTCCATGTACTATCCGATGGTTTCAAACTACCAAAATTACAACAATTCAAAAAAAACGCCAATTTTGTCAACATTGACCAATAAAAACGCCATTTTATCAACATTGACCAATAAAAACGCCAATTTTGTCCACATTGACCAATAAAAACGCCACATTGAACAATAAAAACGCCAATTTTGTCAACATTGACCAATAAAACGCCATTTTTGTCAACATTGACCAATAAAACACCAATTTTGTCAACATTGACCAATAAAAACGCCATTTTTGTCAACATTGACCAATAAAACGCCATTGGAGGCAGAACTAAAAAAATCCTTAAAGGCCTCAAGAAATATTTGCAGTTTTTTGGCAATTTGGCTGAGAGGATGGTTTTCCCTGGGGTTCCTTATGGCCTGATTTTTTTTCTACCTTAGATATTAAACTTTTTTTGTTTTTCAATAGGCAATGGATGAAAATTATTAAATTGCCCACTTTACTCCTTAGGTTGGCTCTGAAAGGCGCCATGGCAATACGGCGAGACTCTCCGCCTGGGCCCAACCCCAAAAATTCCCAACTTCGAGGAATTTCCCATTGGCCAGAAGACATGTACTTTTTATAAACTATTGAAAATCCTGAAAAAAGAAAACGTTTTTTCTAGAGATCATTGACTTACTTATATTTTAGCGCCAACGCTGGTATATCAGCAAATTTGACGCATCCTTTGCTTTTATGCAAAAAAGTCTCCAAACCTCGGATTCCCATTTTATGGCGAACAAAGAAAGTTTTTCTAGTCAGCTGAATCAGCAATTTGATCCTAACCTTTGAGAAGACATAAATATTTAAATAAAGGCAATAAAATTTAAGAAAAATTAAGCAATCTAAATATATACACCGATTGTAAATAAAATTAAAGTGCACCCACCAAAATTTACGAAGATCACAAAATTTAAGAGTCGACGTCAAGTTTCTATCTAAAAAGTTGTAGATAAAAAAAAGTAGTAAAATAATACTGGTAAAAACCCAAGTTGCCAAGATAAAACGCTCACCGGCTAGTCCCACCCATGCAGCATGTCAGATTGCCAGACAATTTTGTAACCTTCTTTTTGTTTGTTTACATTATCTGTCGTACTCGTACAATATTTTATGCAAAAAATTCAGACTTCTGTTTTTGGAAGAACGTAAAATCGAAAGAACGATGAAAAGGAAAAGAAACGAAGAAAACGCCCAGTCGCAAGATGAAACTGAAAAAAATTCCGAAGAAACAGATTCCCTTGATTCTGAGGTACCCAAATTTTCAATACTTCTTATCCATAAATTTTTTCCATTTTAGTTACAAGTCGACCTAGGGCTGGTGAAAGAAGAAGCAGTTTCTGACGATGAAAACGCCACCAATCCTTTCACCGACGTAAGTTTTACGTAAGAGATCATTCATTATTTTTTAGAGTTGTAGGTGACCGGTGGAGATGAAAACGAAGGACAGGATGAATACGTTTCAATCAATGCCGAAGTGATAAAAAAGGCGATTACCGCGTCAACCGTCTTACCGATGATTGCTACATTTTCGGTGAATTCGTCGCTAACCAACTCCGATCTAAAGCACAAAAAGATGAAAATGAAACTTCAAGGGCGAATACAGAAGGCGATACTGAAAGTCGCTGAAGAAGACGAGGAAATGACACAACACTGAAGATGTTTTATCATTTTTAATTGTATAATTTATTGTTTCTATTAAAAAATTTTTATTACACTTTGCTTGTACTAAAATTTTTTCCTTTCAGTTTCTGGCATTTTCTTCGTTGTTTTAGCCGAAATACCCTTACTTGTCTCATTCCCGAAGTTTTTCGGTCATTGGCCAAGGAACCTCCCTTTTTCTGCAGGATTTTTGGACTTGAATGTCAAGAAACTCCTTTTTCTCTGGATTTTTAGGAATTCGAACTGTTGACCGAGAAACTGCCCTTTATAAAATTGTGTGGCGTTTTGTTTCTCAGTTTTTTTGCTTGAACAGTTTTTTTTTTTTTTTTTTTTTTTTTTTTTTTGCCGTTTTTATAACCTAATTTTAGGTTCTTTTCAATAGATAAACCATTTTAAGTAGATTTCTTTTAGAATCTACCAATTGCAATGGGAGCAGTAGTCGCAGAATCAAAAAATTGTGTATACATTTTTCGTTTCACACTCCTGGACCCCAAAACCACCCTTACCTCAAAAGTTTATTATATAACTTAAGTTATTTACTTGATGACCATGAATTTTATATTTAGAACTTCTAAACCAATGGAATTTATGAGTTCGTTGACGGCTTGGACCAGCGGTTATGGTACTTTACTTAGGGCCTAACTGCAAATCTCCCAAACCATCATCCATTTTGCCCATTAGCCCTAACTTGAAAATCCCAACTTCAAATTTAAATTGTAATGGAAAATTTTATTACGAAAAAAATCAAATTATGAATTTAAATTGTTGTCTTCGTCTGATTGCGATGAATTTCAGGTTTGATGTCGTAAACAAACTGCAACAATTTTTCAACAACCTGAAAAAATTATAAGCTTGAATATAAAATTTGGATTTTAAATATTAGCTTTGTTCCAACCTCAGTGTGAAACTTCTGGAGCATGCCAGAAGGATTTTCACGTCAAGACGGACAAATTAGCGTCACATTTGACGTCCTTCTGCGATGCTCCAGGAGTTTCAAACTGCGGTTGGAACAAAGCTATTGATGCTAGGCTTTAATTAAAATTGATTTGGGGGCAAAATCCTTATGAGTGATAAAAATCCTAATTATTACTTCCTTCTATTCATATCAATCAACTTGGTTAATTCTTCGACTTTTTGTTTCGTTTCGCCTTTAATTTGTGCGACAACTGCCTCGCTTTTTGCCATATGCTAAAAATTACAAAATTCTTAAACTATCTTAAAAAATTAACTTACTTCTGCCTCAAACTCCTTAAATTGGATTTCTTTGTCTTTTTTGAACTGTTGCACTTCCAATAATGCCTGCTCTTTGGCTTTTTTTAATTTTTCAACTTTTTCTGTAAATCGTATATTATTTGTGATAAAAAATTTTTATGTTGACTTTTTTTGCATCGGTGATTTTTCGTTGGCACGTTTTGGGCTTCGACGAGATATCGCTGTATTTTTTCTCATCTTCCATTTTGCGGAAAATAAATTGTTTTACATGATTTTTACTACAATAAGACATTCGTGATCAGAATGCTTCGAACAGGATACAATGGCGTTTTTAACCAAAATTACATCAAATTTGGCTAGAGATAAGATGAAATAAGCGTTTTTAACCAAATGACATCAATTTTGGCTAGAGATTAAGATGAAATAAGCGTTTTTAACCAAATTACATCAAATTTTGGCTAGAGATTAAGATAAAATAAGTTTTTAACCAAATTACATCAAATTTTGGCTAGAGATTAAGATGAATAACGTTTTTAACCAAAATACATCAAATTTGGCTAGAGATTAAGTGAAATAAGCGTTTTTAACCAAAATTACATCAATTTTGGCTAGAGATTAAGATGAAAAAGCGTTTTAACCAAATTTTGGCTAGAGTTAAGATGAAATAAGCGTTTTCAACCAAAATTACATCAAATTTGGCTAGAGATTAAGATGAAATAAGCGGTTTTAACCAAAATTACACAAATTTTGGCTAGATTAATGAAATAAGCGTTTTTAACCAAATTACATCAAATTTTGGCTAGAGATTAAGATGAAATAAGCGTTTTAACCAAAATTACATCAAATTTTGGCTAGAGATTAAGATGAAATAAGCGTTTTTAACCAAATTACCAAATTTTGGCTAGAGATTAAGATAAATAAGCGTTTTAACCAAAATTACATCAAATTTTGGCTAGATAAAGATGAAATAAGCGTTTTTAACCAAATTACATCAATTTTGGCTAGAGATTAAGATGTAATAAGCGTTTTTAACCAAAATCACATCAAATTTTGGCTAGAGATTAAGATGAATAAGCGTTTTTAACCAAAATTGCATCAATTTTGGCTAGAGATTAAGATGAAATAAGCGTTTTTAGCCAAATTTCGGTTTCTACAACTTTAGAACTTTAGTTTCAACAAAAATTAGCGTACATCTTATTCTAAGGAGTTCAAACTGAACAAGGGAAATAGAGTCACACATTTTTACCAGTAAAAAAATGATGTAAATTTTGGATTTCAGAACTAAATCTATCATAAAATGTGTGGGATAAGAAAAAAAGTTTAATTAGAAAAAATATATAAAATTAAATATTAGGAACATAGATAGCCACATTTAGAAAATTTGACATTTTCATATTGCTTAACGTCATTAGAAGCAAAGCGAGGCAAAATCTGGCCCAGACCGCAATTTGACACTTCAGAGTCCTCCAAATTTTCATTATGGGTATCTATAAAATTTAAAAAACAAAAATTTCAAAAAAGGCTCTTATAAACTTGTTTCAACCTTTCTTTTTACCTTTCATTGCTGCCTGGGTAAAAACGTTGGTAGTTTCTAACGTCACAGTCGTAACCGTACGGTCTTTTTCACTTCTTAACATCCCGCAAAGATGATGAATTGTATGAGGAAAAATTGGGCCAGAGAGTTCAACTGAATGGTAACTTTCGTTGTCTATCATCACATTGTTGTGTCTAACCTGAAAGGAAAAAAAATTAAGGAAAACTAAATAATTAAATATACCTTAAGAGACATAAGGGTTCCACCGGAGAAGCCAACAGGGGACAAAAGTGTAGGAGGGACACCTTGGAGTATTCCAGTCGTCGGTATTATGTGTCGATAGTTTATTAAAAAATTAACAAAACCATTGATTTCTGAACCTTTGATCATAACTAATGATTCATCTCCAAAGTTTCTTTCTTCAAATTCTTCAATCCTTTTAATCCTATTAAGATCCTCTTGAGGAGGCCGAGTGTTTTTATCCATTCTGTAGGCCTATCGACCTCGTCTTCTGAATCTGAACTTTTTTCGACCTTCACTTCCAAAGGCAAACTGAATTCAATCCCTGAATCAAATTAAAAGAGAAAAAGGCTTTTTTGTATTTTTTACCATCATTACGAAGCAATTTTCTGAATCCAACGGTTGTTGAAGAAATCATAGCGCTGGGTTCTGACATTCCGTTGATTCCAGCAGTACGGAAAAGGCAGTTTATTGTATTTGAGATGAGGTAGAAGTAGGGACATTTTTTTGATCGGATCAACTGAGCGAGTGATCTTAAACTTTCGGTCCAATCGTTCAAAAGGCTTTGTTTGATATCCGGATGGGAAGTGAGGAGAGGTGTCTTTCCAGGCTCTGGCCTTTTTAACGTGTCCGAGGAATAGTTCAAGCCAGGGAGGTGCGGATGCTGCCAATAGGCAGCAATGATGAAGTCGAGAGTTTGAGTTTGAATCCGGATCCAAGCATCGCACAAAACTAAAAAAAAAAAGTTAACAAAATTTTTTTTCCAGCAAGCAATCCTCTAATCTTTAGCCTTTTCCAGAAAATCATCAACATCCAAGGACTGGAGCAAGAATGCAAGAATGGTGAACCCACGACCTTTGTACCACCAGGAGTGAGCGACCTTTGCTTAAACAGGGGCCAAACTAAAAGATTCTAGTGTCGCAGGGCCATAGCTATGTCATATTAGCTTTGTTCCAACAGCAGTTTGAAACTTGTTTGGAACTTCCAGCATGTGCAGAAGGAATTTGACGTCAGATGACTTTACATTTTACGGACAATCCTTCTGCACATGCTCCAGAAGTTTCAAATCAGTTCCAAACTGCGGTTGGAACAAAGCTAATAATTACCAAATAAGTATGTGGGATGTTTCATAACCACTAATTTAGAAAGAAGATGTGTTGTGTGTGTATTGACCCTGATGATAATTAGAACTATGTTGTGGTACACACATCCCCATGGAAAAAAGAAGGTGAAGGTCTGAGGTGCTGTGTGTCGAGCGATGATGTGTTGAAGATGCGTGTGCGGATGCTGGAACACAAACTGTAAAGCTGACTGAGTGTCGCAGATGTTGAGAAGTTCGTTCCGAGTTCCACCAATTCAGCGAATTGAAGAGGTGCGGAACTGCTGACGAGTTGATTGAGATGAGGAGAGAAGAATTGCTGGCGCCGTCGATGGGATCAAGACGTGCCGTGCCGGAAGCTGTTCTCGTTCTGTGTTTGTATGTTGAGAGTGTAAATATATCTTGTTGTGTTTCATCGCTGTGTTCCTCGTGGGTCACCAAATGTGGATGGTTCATCACCTAATTTAGAAAGAAAGAAGTTGTGTTGTGTGTGATGTATTTGACTGATGATAATTAGAACATAAGTTGTGGTACCCACAAGACTTTGAAAATTTGGCAAAACTGGTGTTTCATAGGCAAAAAACCCCAAGAAAACCCCTAAAAAGTGAGTTTCATAGCCATAGAATGAAAAACCCCTGAAACTTCTGCTCAAAACAAAGGTTTGTAGGTCGAAAAAACCCAAAAAAGGTGGTTTCTCGGAGCAAAAATTGGTAAATTACCAATAATGGTAACAAAGGATTCTATTTATAAGAAACTTTTGGAAGTCCGAAAATCCTGTTAGAAAAGGGCCTCAGCCAACAGAAGAGAAAATTAGTTGATTTAAAATTGTCCTTCGGTCGCACAGAAATCTTTTCACCCGGGTTTTTTTTAAATTTTAATAACCACCTTGTAATCCCCGAGGCTTCTTCATGACTTTTGATTGGCTCAGACCATGGAAATTTGGTTTCGCTTGTCACCCTCAGCCCGACCTTAAAGCCCAATCGATGGGAAGTTCAGCCAATCTTTCAACTACGACATCTTGACTCTAGAACAAATTTTTAAAAACTTAATATTAGCTTAAAATTTACGTGTCATTCGTAGGATGTATATCGATAGACCAATCATTTGAAACGTATGGTCGTTTAGACCTAAAAATTTAAAAAGCGATTCATCATTTGAATCCTCAGGTTTCGATTCTTTCAACTTCTTCGGCGCAGAAAGTTCCTGATCGTTCAATCTAAAATAAAAGTTTAAACTCAGTTGGTTAAAACAGCTGAGTATAACAGAGTACACACCTGAAAGGATTCTTTCTTTTTGGTTTTTCAGGCGTTTTTACCTTCGAGGAGACTTCTTGAGTTACCTCGGGAACGGAAGTAACGGATTTTTTTCGCCGTAAAAGCTTCATAACATCCCCAGGTTTCTTCCATTTCTTAGGAGTCGATAAATTATTAACATCCATTGTTTTTATAAAGGAAAAATTCTTCTGTTACGTGAATTTCCCGCCTAAAGGTTACTACATTGTTTTTAGTTACCGTTATCGAAGTTACGTCAAAAAAAGTTGTCAGAGTGACTAATAAAGGAAAATAAGTTTATGCAATTTATTAATAATTGATGGGATCAGCGATGGAAAGTATCCTTTTATTAATTAAAACAATTTATTTCAGGTTCATTTTTTATGAAATTCATAAATTTCTACATTTTCCTTAATTTTGCATAGATCATTTATTTAATTTGAAATTTGCGGTCAAGGAGCTTGAAAGGAATTCGAAGAAATGCGAAAAAGAGAAAACTGAGAAATTGAAGGCGAAAAAGGCGATTCAGAAAGGTAACGTAGAAGTCGCCAGAATTCACGCGGAGAATGCAATTCGACAGAAAAATCAGTCGGTCAACTATTTGAGGATGAGCGCGCGGGTTGATGCTGTTGCTAGTCGAGTTCAAACTGCTCTAACGACACGAAAAGTATTTTTTTTAAATTTTATAGGATGTGTTTTAATTATTAATTTATAGGTGACACAATCAATGGCGGGAGTAGTTAAAGCAATGGATGCTGCTATGAAGAGTATGAACCTTGAGAAAATTTCAAATTTGATGGATAAATTTGAAAATCAATTTGAAGACCTTGACGTTCAAAGTTCATACATGGAAAACACCATGTCGCAGACGGTCACAACCTCAGTTCCACAAAACGACGTTGACAATCTACTACAACAAGTTGCTGACGAAGCCGGGTATTTTATTACCATTTTATGCTTTTTATTAACTTTTATTATACTGTTTTATTAACTCGCGTTTTTTAGATTGGAGTTAAACATGGAACTTCCTCAACCAGGGAGGACTGTCGGAGCTTCGACCCAGGCGTCGCAGGAGCAAGACGAGCTCTCCCAACGTCTCGCCAGGCTCAGACAGGCGGAATAAACCGTCTTTCGCTTGTGATATCACAAAATGTAAAATATTCACAACCTCAACGCATTATATTTTATAATTTAATTTTACTGTACATGTATTGCATCTTCTTTCGGGCTTGGCATTTTAGTTTTATTAATATTATAATTTTTTTTTGTCATTTCACCTATCTTTATAATAATAAATTAAGCTAAAATAAAAAT
Source organism: Orius insidiosus (assembly GCA_014119065.1). Lineage (NCBI taxonomy): Eukaryota > Metazoa > Arthropoda > Insecta > Hemiptera > Anthocoridae > Orius > Orius insidiosus. The sequence continues at coordinate 131,888 of JACGAQ010000361.1, read as the reverse complement.
ACGAATTTTTTAATCCAACCGAAGTACTATTTAGAGAACCCCGATCAGCTTCCCATTTTATACCCCCTGTAAGCAACTTGGGATAAATAATAATATAAAATTTGTAAAATTTTAAAAGTATAATAATATAATAAATAATGGAAAGGCCTTTTTTTAAATTTACACTAATCAAGGAAGAAAAAACGAAAGTTTTCACCCAGCCAGGCTATAAGTAATGGGCGTAATAGCCGAAATTTCTCCCTACTGTCAAACTTTTTGAAAAATCATATTCTGAAATATGAAGATCTTCTGAATATGAAGATCACATTTTGATCATCATGATCACAAATCAATTTTCCTCTTCTCTACCAAAAGCCCAAAAAATGAAGGGTAATACAACAACTTCCTTGAGGAAGTTAAAATACTCTTCATTGAGAAGCTTTACTTTTATAAGGCAGTGCCCTCAAGGAAAGGGTCAAAACTGTTTTTTAAAATAGAATTTCATAAAAAAATTGTTTATTTTAATTTTTTTAACAGTTATAATTTAATTAGTTTATAAAATAAATTTTTTAATACTAGGCACTAAAATGAGCCGAAAAAATGCAGTTAAAATATTTATACAGGCAAAAAGAAGATTCTGGCAAAAAAATTTAAAGTGAAAAATGGCATAAATAATGCATATTTTGTTGTTTGGGAGAAATATACACTGTGATATTCCTGGTGTTAAAAGAGAGTTTATTTTCTTTTTTCAATTCTTCGAATCTTCTTGCCAAATCTGAAAAGTCTTCGCCGTCGGAATCGTTGTCACGGGAGAGGGTTGTCGTTGGGAACGGACGGAAGGTCCGGGAGCGAAGATTCCGGCGAAAGTTTCGACCTCGGCATCGGCTTCGGCTGCTCGTTAGTCTATAAATTTGATAACTCAAATATTCAATAAATGAACAACTCACTTGTTTGTTTTGATCAGGAGGCAGAGTACTGTACAATGGAGGAGGTCCAGACTAAAAAACAAATTATAATCAAAATAAAATCTTAAGAATCCTTTACATTCATTGCTTTGGGGAAATCGAAAGGAGGAAAATCATCTGGACCGCTTGGTGGAATGTTGTATGGATGAGGGCCTGGCGAAATTCCCATCGCTCCCACTTCGTTCGGCACCGAAGGCATCACAGGCGACTAAAAATATTTATCAAAATACCTTAATTTAAAATTACCGGGTAGTTAAAAGGGATACTGGGGGGAGGATAATCGATAAAACCAGGAGGCCTCGGAATGTTTCCGTCTAAATTGTTCGAATCAAATAGCAAAGCATCCATCCCTTTTGACTGCTCATATTCTCTCATAACCTAAAATAAGTAAAATTAAACAAAAAAAATGTTTTAACGTCAAACCTGAGGATCCGGTTCATAGTTGGCGTTATACATTTTGATATTTCAATTAAGTATTTCTCAATAAGAATTTTCGGAGGAGCCTGTACACTAAGTTTGTGTCGTAGTTTTTCCGATATTGTGTCCATCTTTCCCATTCTGCATTCCTATTTAAAACAAAAAGATAAAATTAAGGTTGAAATGAAAGAAAAATGAATTCTAAAAACCCATAAAACATACTTCAGTGTACTTTTTTCCAAACTTCGGAGTAAGTTGATCTGATATTACTTTAAGTTCAGCAACTTCATTTGAGAAACGAGGGGCAACCCAGAGAATGCTTGATACGGCTTCTTGAAGACTCGGATCCAACTCTCTGAAAATTAGAAACTTTTATTTATAAATAATTTAAGATAAAAAAATAAAGTTCATATAATAAGTTAGGTGTGGGCAACCTTTGCTTAGTCAGATGCCAAACTAGAAGATAATTAGGCCTTGGGATAGGCCAAACTTTCTTTCTTTGCCTATGTTTCTAAGCCTAAAGAATGGGAAAATCACCAACTGGGGAAAAAGAGGAAAACTTTGCGAAAACAGACAAAAGCGACAGAAAATCCTTTTCAAAAGAGGAGTTTCTTAGCCCAATGATTAAGAAAGACTTAGGGAAATTAGATGAAGAGGCTTAGAGAATGTGGAAATCACCACAAATCAAGACAAAAGGGTTTCTCTATCAAAAACTGAAGAAAATACTCTAAAATCCATAAAAAAATGAATTAATATGGACAAAAAACAAAGGAAAAAGAGAAATTTTTTTTGTGTAAATGTAGGTCTTTCGACACAAAAACCAGGAGAAAATCCAGAAAAAAAAGGGTTTTTTATGTTGAAAAACAAAAACACCTGAAAACTTTATTTAATAAAAGGGATTTCTTGACCCTATGCTAGAGAAAACTCGCAGAAATCAAATAAATAGGAAGTTCGTTGGCCGAAAGAAATCATCATCTTAACACCTAAAAACTGAGGAAGACTCACAAAAATTGTGGGATTCTGAGGCTAGAGAACGAGGAAATCGCTTTCTTCTTTCTTGGCCCATGTTTTTAGTCTGAAGAGTGGGAAATCACCATAAATTGGAAAAAGAGGAAAAACTTCGACGAAAAATAGACAAAAACACCAGAATTTTCAAAAAGGCGTTTCTCAGCCTATGACCGAGAAATCCAGAAAAGAGGTTTCTAAGTCAAAAAAAAAAAACTGAAAAATCTATTTAAAAAGAGGTTTCTAAGTCAAAAAAAAAAACACCTGAAAAATCTATTTAATAAAAGGGTTTCTAGACCTATAGCAGGAGAAAAACGCCCAGAAATCAAATTAATAGAGAGTTCGTTGGTGGAAAGAGTGAGACAATCATCTTGAATCAGGAAAAAAGGAACTTTGACAAAAAAACTGACAAAAACACCCAAAAATCCTTTTAAAAAGGCGTTTCTCAGCCTAAAAACCTGAGGAAGACCCCAAAATTAGATAGGATTTTGAGGCTGAGAGAACGAGGAAATCGCTTTGCTTAGAACCTTCTTTCTTGGCCTATGGTTTTTAGCCTGAAGAGTGGGAAATCACCATGTGGGGAAAAAGGAAAAGTTCGACGAAAAAAAGAAATTTTTTGTGTAAAATTAGGTCTTTTGACACAAAACACCAGAAAAATCCAGAAAAAAAAGGGTTTTTTATGTTGAAAAACAAAAACACCTGAAAACTTTATTTAATAAAAGGGATTTCTTGACCCTATGCTAGAGAAAACTCGCAGAAATCAAATAAATAGGAAGTTCGTTGGCCGAAAGAAATCATCATCTTAACACCTAAAAAACTGAGGAAGACTCACAAAATTGTGGGATTCTGAGGCTAAGAGAACGAGGAAATCGCTTTCTTCTTTCTTGGCCTATGTTTTTTTAGCCTGAAGAGTGGGAAATCACCATAAATTGGAAAAAAGAGGAAACTTCGACGAAAAATAGACAAAAACACCAGAATTTTCAAAAAAGGCGTTTCTCAGCCTGATGAATCCAGAAAAAGAAGAGTTTCTAAGTCAAAAAATAAAAACACCTGAAAAATCTATTTAATAAAGGGTTTTCTTGACCTATGGGAGGAAAACTCCCAGAAATCAAATAATAGGGAGTTCGTTGGTGGAAAGAGTGAGACAATCATCTTGAATCAGGAAAAGAAGGAACTTTGACAAAAAAACTGACAAAAACACCCAAAATTCCTTTTAAAAAGGCGTTTCTCAGCCTAAAAACCGAGGAAGACTCCCAAAAATTAGATAGGATGAGGCTGAGAGAACGAGGAAATCGCTTTGCTTAGAACCTTCTTCTTGGCCTATGGTTTTTAGCCTGAGTGGGAAATCACCATGAATGGGGAAAACGAGGAAAAGTTCGACGAAAAAGAAAAAACAGAAAATCCCTTTTCAAAAGAGGCGTTTTCAGCCTAATGACCGAGGAAATCCAAAAAAAAGAGGTTTCTAAGTCAAAAAAACAAAAACACCTGAAAAATCTATTTAATAAAAGGGATTTCTAGACCTTATGGAAGGAGAAAACGCCCAGAAATCAATTAATAGAGAGTTCGTTGGCTGAAAGAGTGAGACAATAATCTTAAATCAGGAAAAGAAGGACCTTTGACCAAAAAAAAAACTGACAAAAACACCTAAAAATCCTCTGAAAAAAAAAGGCGTTTTTCAGCCTAAACCGAGGAAAACTCCCAAAAATTAGATGGGATTTTGAGCCTAAGAGAACCAGGAAATCACTATACATAAGGACAAATGAGAGTAAAAACTGAGGAAAATACCTTAAATCCTAATGGAGGAGGACATCGTGAGCCTGACGGAAAACGCCAAAAAAAGAAAACAAATGTCAAAACACATAAAGATTGCATTAACCACGACCAGTTTCGGCTTTAAAAAAGCCATCTTCAGGTTGCTACAAAATGAAAAAAACAAACATTAACATCAAGAACGTTAGGACTTTTAAACCGATTATTTCTAAACTTCAGTTAATGTTTGACTAAAATAACGGTAAGTTTTTCTAAATTTCTTTTTAATTTTTGGTAAGTTCTTGATGATAATTTTTTTTTTTTTTTATTGAAGCCGAAACCTGTCGTGGTTAATAAAATCTTTATGTGAGTTGATATTAGTTTTCTGTTTTTAGCGTTTACCCTAAATCCTATTTTAAAAAAGAGGGAAATTGGCTTAATGACCAAGAAAAACATTCAAAAATCCAAAAATTTAGAAAAAGTCCCAAAAATCGGGTAAAAAAATAAGGGTTTTCTTGATTTAGCGACCGAATGAACTCTTAAAAAGACGGAGTTCCTCATCTTAATAACCAAAAAATATCTGGTTGGGCGACAAATAGGAATATTTAGTCTAAAAACCTAAGAAGGAAGCCAGAGACAAAAATTAATCATCCACGGTCCGAATAAAAAGCCCAGCCAACCAGATTTTTTGTGGCAAGCGTTCAGGCAATTTAAAAAAATTATATCAAACAGAAAACTTAAAATACGAACTTCATTTCCTGCAGTAGCCCAAAGCGAGAGAGCAGAAGCTCGCAGTACATCTCGACAAGTTCCATCGCTTCCACAAGGTAGTCCTCGCGGATAATCTGCTCAACCTTAATTTTCGCCCTTTCCGCCTTATTATCCAGAATGTAATCAGCAATTTCCTTCCTCGCCTTTTGCCCAAGTTCGGTTTTCTTCTTCTCCAAAAGCTTGAGCCGGATAATCACCTGCCGCAGGTTCGTTTTTAACTTCGGATAGTTCGTACCGGACGAAAACATTATTAAAATAAACGGGAAAAACTAACAAAATTTATAAGTGGTTTATTGTGTAATTTCGCTTATTCTGTGAATCATAACCGTTATCAGCTGTACTGAGTCAAAAGTAAAATAATAAGGAAAACCTGTCTGAAACCTTGTTTGCAAACAAAGCAAAAGATTGCCAACAAATCTCATAGATGGCATACAAATGCATTAAAGTTCGCCAAGAAATCTTAAAATATCAATAAAAACATATAAGCTCAAAATATACATTTCAAAGGGAAAAAAGTCAAAAATTTAAACGTAGGAGAAAGTATTTTTCTGTAATTTGTTGGCGAGCTTGACAGTTTAGAAATTGGAAGGTTTCTTATGGCTATCAGTGTCCTAAATCATAATGTTATTTGTTTACAAGCTATATTAAAGATAAATATAAGAGGTAAGCTCCATTTATATTTTTGTTAGAGCTTATCATTTGTTTTTTAGATGGAAGAAAACAAAAGTTGTTTTGACCCAGAAGTTTTGATAAGAGAAGGATTCGATGGCGTAAGCGACCCAGTAAGCGAGATTTTCAATGATGACGAAGAGTTGGATGAGTTCAATCGTAAGAAGATGTACAACTGTGAAGTCTGTAAGAAAAAGTTTCTTCATCCCTCTCACTTGAGAGATCACGTCAGAGTACATACAGGGGAGAAGCCCTATGAATGTGAAGTATGTTTCAAAAATTCGCCCAAGCTAGTAGTTTGAAGACACATATTAGAGTGCACACAGGAGACAAGCCTTACGCCTGCGAATTCTGCGGTAAGAAGTTCGGAGCGTCCACTAATCTCGACAAACATAGGAGAATACACACAGGGGAGAAGCCTCACGTCTGCGAAATATGCAGCAAAAATTTTACTTTGGCTTCCGATTTAAGAAAACATATAACAAGAATGCATTCTGAAGATAAACCCTTTAGATGTGAAGTTTGTGAGAAAACCTTTTCTCTTCTTATAGATTTAAAGTGTCATCTGAGAATACACTCCGAGAAATCGTATGCCTGTGATATCTGCGAGAAGAAGTTCAAAACTACTTCTAATCTCACCACCCATTTAAAATCCCACACATCAGAAAAAGCGTATGGCTGTGACTTATGCGATCGGAAGTTCACGCATGCTTCAGATCTTAAAAGACATACAAGAATCCATGCAGAAGAAGAAGGAAAACCATTTTCCTGCGATATATGCAAAAGGAGATTTATCACTGAGAAAACATTAGAGAACCATAATTTAAAGTTTCATTCAGCAGAGAAAATGTTTGTTTGTGATGTCTGCCAAAAGAGTTTTACCCAATTATCATATTTAAAGAAGCATATGAGATTTCATACCAATAATAGATATTATAGCTGTGAAGTCTGCGAGAAAAGATTCACTCAGGCTTCCGATCTTAGAAAACATGTTAGAGTCCACACAGGAGAAAAGCCATTCGAATGCGTCGTTTGCTCCAAGCAGTTTCAGATGAAAGTAATTTTGCTAGACATAGACGAGTTTGTACACAAGAGGACAACCCTTAAAATCACTGTTTTCATCGAAACTTCCTAATCATTGCAATCTGCTTTATATTAAATGTCATTAAAACTAATATTTATGTTACCTTGAATTTTATTATGAATGTCCTAAGTTTTTTTTACCCAACTTTAAAGTTCTTTTAAAAGAGAAGTTTTTTCATTAAAAATTCACCGTATGAAAGACGAGTGTGTTTATTCAATATTTAGAAGAATAATTGATGTGGAGAGAAGTTGGCAGTCTTAAAAATGTCTGTGAAGGATATAGAGACGATAAGTTCGACTTATTTCTCCGCCTTGGGTCTGACGGGTCTTTCCGCCTATTTGAAGACTCCGAAGCCCAAAATTTGGATACGAATTTGGGTCCTTTTTTTCGTGTATGCGATTCTACCTACGATATCCACGGCTCATTTTTACACGGTCGCTTTCTCTCAGACGTCTTACGCACAGAAGTTTTTAGCCATCAGCCTGGGTCTTGATCAGTTTCAAATAATGATTAAAAGCGCCTACTTTCACATATGTGTGGGGAAAATGTACGGGATGATGGTCGACTTTAAGTCGTTTTTCTGCGTGACAAACAACCCAGAAAAAGCCGCATTGATTTTGAGCAAAAACAACGATTTTTTGTTAAAAATCCAAAAGTTTTTTAACACCTCTGTTTTTGTGTGTTCATATCGTGGTCCCTCGTTCCCATCATTTCGTCACCTTCGGCCCTTTTTTTGAACGACAACGTCGATAAAATGAGCAAGGTTTTACCCGTCGTGTATCCATTCGAAGTCAACTATTTCCCGTTAGTTCAGATTGTCTACGTCTACGAAGTCGTCAGTACGGCAGGAATTTTAATTCATTTCGCAGGGAACAATCTTTTTTTGTCACTTGCATTTTATGATTTGTGCAACCTTTGAGATATTGGAGAAATCATTTGAGACGTGCGAGGTCCAGGCAGATTTTAAAAGGCTTATAAAGGATCATCAAAGACTCCTTCGGTAAACAAATTTTGGTTTTTTATTTCTTAAAGAAGTTATTGTGATACCCTCCACGTCGGGTTTTTGGGGAAGGGTCTTCCAGACCCCGGAGGGTCAATTCGAATATTGATGTTTACCGATCTCAACTTTGTCTGTAGTGCCGGCCGGCCGTAGTATTTTTTCCGGAACACTTCACGGCCTCAGTTTTCAACCGATTTTCTCCAAATTTTCTTTAGACAGTGAAGAAGAAACTTGCGGGGGCGATTTTTGAATTTCGAAAAAATGGCGGAGATACATATGTCTGTTTGAAATTTTCAAAAATTCGCTACGGCCGAACCGTTTTTTCGAAATTTTCACCAATTACTCCTTATATTTTTAGGAATTTTTGGTGTAAAACCTTCCGAGAGGGACCTCTCTTGGGCAAAACTCCCATTATTTCTACTTTCTAGAAAATTTTTCGAAAAAATTAAAAGCGCAAATTTAAAAAAGAAAATTTAGAAAATTTTTCGAAAAAAACTCATAAAAATTTTTTGAAAAAACAAAAACAACAAAAAACAAAACACAAAAAAAACTTCTCCCTCTGTTATACTTCCCCTCCCTTATATTTCCCCCTTCATTATACTTCCCCCCCCCCCCCCGTTATACTTCCCCTCCCTTATATTTTCCCCTTCATTATACTCCCCCCCTCCGTTATACTTCCCCTCCCTTATATTTCCCCCTTCATTATACTTCCCCCCTCCGTTATACTTCCCCTCCCTTATACTCCCCCTCCCTCATACTCCCCTTCGTTAACTTCCCCCTCCTATATTTAACTTCCTTAAAGAAGTTATTGCGATACCCTCGACGTCGGGTTTTTGGGGAAGGGTCTTCCAGACCCCGGAGGGTCAAATCGAATATTGATCTTTACCGATCTCAACTTTGTCTGTGGTGCCGGCCGGCCGGCCGGCCGTCCGTAGCATTTTTTTCCGGAACACTTTACGGCCACAGTTTTCATCCGATTTTCACCAAATTTTTACACAAATTTCTTTAGCCGGTGAAGAAGAATGTAACGAGGGGGATTTTTGAATTTCGAAAAAATGGCGGAGATATGTCTGTTTGAAATTTTAAAAAATTCGCTGCGGCCGAACCGTTCATCCGATTTTCACCAAATTTTCACCAATTACTCCTTATATTTTTTAAGAATTTTTGGTGCAAAAAAATTGCCACTTTTTAATTACTATTTTTATTAGTAGGGAGAAATTTCGTACTTCTACCCTTTACGAGAGGCACATCCCTAGGCCAAAGAGCCCATTATTTCTACCTTGACGCTTAGAAAATTTTTCGAAAAAAAGAACTTAGAAAATTTTTCAAAAAAAAAAACAAAAAGAAAAAAAAGGAAAACCCGGAAAATTTTTCGAAAAAAAAAAGGAAAACCCGGAAAATTTTTCGAAAAAAAGAACTTTGAAAATTTTTCGAAAAAAAAAAAAAAAAAAAAAACCCCGGAAAATTTTTCGAAAAAAAAAAAGGAAAACCCGGAAAATTTTTCGAAAAAAAGAACTTAGAAAATTATTCGAAAAAAAAAAAAAGGAAAACCCGGAAAATTTTTCGAAAAAAAAAAGGAAAACCCGGAAAATTTTTCGAAAAAAAAAACTTGGAAAATTTTTCAAAAAAAAGAACTTAGAAAATTTTTCAAAAAAAAAAAAAGGAAACCCGGAAAATTTTTCAAAAAAAAAAACCTTAGAAAATTTTTCAAAAAAAAGAACTTAGAAAATTTTTGGAAAAAAAAAAAAGGAAAACCCGGAAAATTTTTATACTTTCCCTCCCTACTACATCCCCTTCCTTTATACTTCCTACTCCGTTATACTTCCCACTCCGTTATACTTCCCCCTCCGTTATACTTCCCACTCCGTTATACTTCCCCCTCCGTTATACTTCCCACTCCGTTATACTTCCCCCTCCGTTATACTTCCCCCTCCGTTATACTTCCCCTCCCATATACTTCCCCCTCCGTTATAATTCCCCCTCCTATATTGTTATTTTACTTCTCTTTTAGGAAGTTTTCGTTGGAAGCTCTTCAAACTAGTACTTTTTAACCCCAGAAACAAAGCCAACTATTATTTTTTATTAGCCAACATATAAGGAATAACAGCATCTTAAATTTCAGCCAATTTAATTTTATTTCCCATCAAATCCAGTTTTTACAACCGTTAAACCCCTTACAGAATCTGCAAAGATATCCGAGAACTTCTTTCTCCTATTTTGGCCCTTCAGCTTCTCATCAGCTCTCTTACCATCTGCTTCGCTATTTACGAAATCAGCATGGTAAACAAAATATGAACAGTAAATAATTAAATTTATAAAGGTAAATGAAACGAGCAAAGGAGGGATCGATCAGGCGATACTTTATTCGCGAAAAACGAGCTACACGATTTAATTTTTATCGAACTTCTACTCTACTGCTGGCTCAGTACACAACTTGAAGATGCCGTAAGTTTAATAAAATCGATTTATTTATATTTTTTTGTAGAGTGGAAACGTCCGAAATGGACTTTATAACGGACCTTGGTATCTAAAAGATGTTTCTAAGTTTAAAGATGTCATAATCGTAAGCGTCAGAGCACTCAGACCTGCTTCTCTTACCGCTTTATTGATGGTCAATCTCAAACTTGGAACTACCATCGAAGTATACTTAAAAATTGATTTTCCTTTTTTAAAAATATTTTTCAAGGTTCTTCGAGCTGCATATTCTTATTACACAATGTTGAAACATATAAATGTTAAAAACTGAAAAAAATAGTCAAGAGTTGTAGTGAGTGCAAACTATGTAGAGAACCATTAAAATTTTTGTTTGAGATTTTTATGAATAATTCGAAAAGGTTCGAACATTGAGGAAGACAAGAAATTCCCCTTTTGATCCGACGCCTTAAAGGCTAAGGGATTTGTCGAGTTTTCCTAGTATACACGAAATGCCCACTTAATAATTCAAAAGTTGGTAAGGGCGGGGGTAGGTTCGAGATGGATCCTCTTCATTTAATAATGAATTAATTCCACCTCCGGACATGATAGGGTAGCTCGGGAACCTCTCGCCCCCCCTTTAAATAATGAACGATGTCTTCCGACCCGTTTTTTTTCTTCTCTTTTTTCTTTTTTCGAGGTCGTCTTTTAAAAAATAAATTCTCCCTTTCGGGATTAGTCTCCTCTGTTTGTCCGTCCGCGCGGTTTAATATTAATAACTTATTTTCTCTGGAATTGGATTGTTATCTACATCATATCATCTACGAAAAAAACGTCTTGGGTGTAAATAACTAAAAAGGGCCTCGAGGGTTGTCCCGTTTTAAACACGCGTCCTAATCCAAAGCACGTGCTTCCGCACTCAGTTCATATTTGCTGATTATAAATAAACATACCAGTTTTCCAATCGGTAATTTAAACATTTTGCGAAAATGACGAAAGAGGTTTTCAATTTTAAAAAGGCCTCAAATAAAAGTTTGGACAGAGTTCGAAAATGCTGAATTCACAACGCTTGCAGGAACCCTTGTAGACCGAAAAGGTTTTATCTGGATGATGCTCCGACGGAACTTCCTTAAGCAGCGTCTATTTCTCGCGAGCATTCGGGAAGAACATTTCTTAGTTTTCATAAAGGTCGCCTAGTTTGGTATATTATCGCTCGGAACGCCGTCATGGCTGAGCCGAGCAGAACAAGCGTTCACTTTTTGATGTGCACTGACAATGCTTGGTTCGTGGCGAGCAACAGCCAAGATTGGCGTTCAGACTGCCAAATTTACCACCCGAGCCAATGCTAGTTCGCCTCAAATCTAGGAACGCGGTAGCGTTCCGCCCCGCCAAGCAAAACCCGACCGAAAGCGGAAAAAGTACGAACGGTACTAAGTGTATATTTACAGGACGTCACGATTTGCGTTTTTCGGGTATCTGGATCTCAGCACCCTGTGCACCTATCGACTTCATATTTATGATTCGATATGAGTAAATTCTGAAAATTTAAAGTCGATCGGTATACAGGGTGCCGAGATATAAAACTCTGAAAACTCGGTTTCCCGCCTTTGGCGTCTTCATCTTCTTCTTCCCGTTCAGTTAGCCAGGGCTACAGCCTCTCCTACTGCACCGATCAAGATTTTGTACAGAGCTTCCTTTCGTTTTTTTTAAAAAGCCAGTGCCTTTTAAGGGCACGCCGCCAAGGGAGCTTTGAAAACGGGAGTACGGGCGTTAAAGTTGATTTCATAACTTTTTCTGGCTGCTGTAGAAGGGTTTTTGCTCTTTTGTGGACGCAGTTTGGCCTATTCTCGCTCCGAGAGCCGTCGTGACTGTGCCGAGCAGAACAAGTGTTCGATTTTTGATGTGCACTGACAATGCTCGGATCGTGGCGAGCAACAGCCACGATTGGCGTTCAGACTGCATAATTTACCACCCGATCGAATGCTCGTTCGCCTCAAATGCTCTTTTGTGGACGCAGTTTGGTCTATTATCGCTCCGAACGCCGTCATGGATGAGCCGAGCAGAACATGCGTTCGCTTTTTGATGTGCTCTGACGAGCAACAGCCACGATTAGCGTTCAGACTGCAAAATTTACCACCCGTATGCTCTTTTGTGGACGCGGCTTTACTGCAAACTCGGCCGCATATTTGGAATAACACGATCCGCGGTGTCCTACATTACACGGCCAAAGAGCTTTCATTTCTAAAAATTCACTTTCGGTTCCTTAAGCTTTCTTTAGCTGAAAAAGGAAATTTTATTCAATTCTAACAAGTTGGTAAAAAGAAGCTCAGGTTTTTAAAGGTTTCGTGACAAATCTGGATAAGGGACTGGGCTTTTGGAAGGATAATAAAGACCGGTTGATGATCTTAAGGTTGAGGGCGGGGTGCTGCGATGTCCACCTTCTTATAATTGGCATTGTATTTTCGCAGAAGATTTTAATTAGGCCGATATTCGAAATCGCTCCATCTCCAGACTGCGAAATAATTAAAACTTCCGAACTTGCACCAGTACGAAAAAAAAAAAAAACTCAATGAATAATGGAAGGGCATTTGGCTTGTTTCAAGCCTTTTAAAAGAAATTGTCTTTTCCTAGGGGAACCTCCTCTCTCCCGGAATAGCTGCTGTGGCATTAGTGAAGAGTAAATCATATGAGAACGCGGGGAGGGTGGGATGGACGGGAAGGGAAGGGGATGGCTTTCTAGCAAACTGCATTTGGGGAAAAACACATTAAACGAGTCTGACCCCACATTGCCATTACTTTAACTAACTTAGCCTTCCCATTCTGAAGGGCTTCCAAATATCGATGGGGGCGGTGCAAAAAAAAAAAAAAAAAAAAAAAAATCCAACCAAAAAGCACTCGAAAAAAGTATCCCTCAACCTAAGTGTCTTCGGGAGTCTTAATAGGCATATAAAATAAATACGCAGATTAAATAAAAAATGGTGAAATCTCTTAAAAAAGTTTAAAAATCGAGCAAAAATACCATTTTATTGAATAGGCTAAAAACAAGCTAAGAAAAAGCAACTTAAAAGTTTTACCAGTTACCTCTAGAAGGAGAGCAATTAGTAGAAAAATATTAGAAATGTTATTTTTTCTTTTCTTCTAAAGATTAATTGATTGAAACACAAACGCAGGGTCGATTATAAATAAAATAGAAAACGTGATTGGTTTCGAAAATGATATCTGGTCGGAGATGAAAATTAAAGTCGTGTTAATTGTAATTGTTAACCCCCCACCCAGATTCAAAAGGCGGGGAATATGTGAGAGGATCAATTTTCGATTTTCGAGATACGGTGGCCACCTCACGACTTAAGCAAACTTATGTAAAGGGCACACTCCATTAGTTAAATTTTGAAGGTCAAACTTTAAAATACGCAATTGTTAGTCTAAAAGATTATTTTCATTAAAACAAGAGGAGTAAATTGAGAGTATACGGGTCGATATAATGCGGTTCGCCATAATGCACTCCACCATAAAATAGCAGAAATCGCGAGTTACCGTTCACCATAAAAAAAACTGCAACTCAACATAAAGAAAATAGTCGAAAATGTTCGATGCTTTTGAATAAAGAAGATAATTAACACTTGTCGTTTCGACATAAAATTTGTCGTTTCATCATAACGCAGTTGAACATAAAGGAAATTTTCATTTTAAAGAACTTGTTGTTTCTGTCGTTTGGGCATAATACATCTCACCATAAACTAGGGACAACGAATGAAAGCCTACTTTCGCTGTTTAAAAGGCGATTATGGCGAAACGACAAAAACCTTAAAACTTGACAGTTCACCATGCAATTCCCAAATCCTCGCAAGAGGAAAAAAAAATAACCCCCTTGTGTCATAAAACGAGCTGATCCCATTGCTTTTCCTAGTTTATTGTGAGATACTTTATGTTGAATTGCAATAATATTGCATATTATGCATATTATGGTGAACTGTCAAGTTTTTAGGTTTTTGTCGTTTCGCCATAATCGCCTTTTAAACAGCGAAAGTAGGCTTTCATTCGCTGTCCCTAGTTTATGGTGAGATGTATTATGCCCAAACGACAGAAACAGTTTTATAGCGAAACAACAAGTTTAAAGAGAGGCTTTTGTGGTGAGAAGCGTTATGGAGACTCGCACTTTTTTTTATGTCGATTTGCACTTATTGAAAAAGTCGTTTATGGCAAAACGCTTTATGTTGAAATGCATTATGCTCAAAATTTTTGAACTTTTGATAGCTTTATGTTCTATTTGCATTATGCTGAAACGCATTATGGTGAACTACAGATTTCTTATGTCGAAGTGCAGATTTTTTATGTTCAACTGCTTTAGGGTGAAATTTGTTATGTTGAACGGTGTTCTCCCGTGTAAATTTAATTGGCCACACTGAGTAGGACAGAGCTTCCCAAACTTTTCCGCATTTTGGGAAGCTGGAGAAGTCGATATCGTTTTTGTTTCACCTAGTGCGCCCAACGGGAATTTTAAGTTTTTCAGGCTTTCAATCTTTCTATTTTGAGAGGGTATATTTAAAAAACATTTTAAAGGATCAAATGATATTATACAAACAAAAGAAAAGAATATTTCCAAAACTGGGAATCGAACCCGCGTCCTCCAAGTTGACACTGTGCCGCTCTAACCGGATTTACTTGCCTCCACCACCAAGTTCAATCTAAAAAGTAATTAAAGATGCAATTTACGCTGTACTGGGCTATTTATTTATTATACAACGGGCTTACCCAATGTTTCAATGGCGATAGCGAGCCACAGAATCGTGGAGGCTCTGGGTTCGGATCCTAGTTCTGTGAATAATATTTTTCTTAAATAAAAATTGAATTCTATTACTGTAAAAACTGATAAAAAAAAGTATGATTGTTTTTAAGAAGCCCCAGATTTTTTGTGGTGGTTTTTTCCCTTTGTGGAAGGGATGCCATTTATTAGGTATGCAATTGAATAAAATTTTTGTGTGATCTTCAAATTAGGTTGAATTAATAAATATTCTATTAGACTCTCCTGTCGAGGGGAAGGTAAATATGATGATAATTGGTGTTGTGACTTGTAAATGAGGACGGGATAGGTACGTTGTTGTCCGGGCATTTACTTAAGTCAACACTGGGAGGGCGTTTTCGAGTGGCCCCTCGAGTTTCCATTAACGTGCGACCGGGTCACTTCACACCTGCAGCCTCACTCCCGAAAAAATTTTTAAGACGGTATTTGAAAATCAGAAGTTCGACGAACCGAGTTCGTGTACGTCTGGGCGAGCGGGAGCGGCGCTGAAAGATCGGATGCATCATGACCGACGCCTCCCAGCCCATAATTCTTTCACACCTGAAGGCGTCCCACGACCACACGCGGAAACATCCTCGAAAATAACATTTTACAAAAAAGGTGAACAATTTCAAAATCCTTGTTTTCTCTCTACATCGCGTTTCATAACATATAGCAAAACGTATCCTGTTTCGCCATTCTGTTAAAATTAAAAAATAAAAAGATTTTTGTTATTTTTTATCGTAAAAAAATTCTTTTTTAAGAGCTTTAAAATGTTGGTGAAAAGGATTTTCATCCTGTTTGACATGCTTCAGCCTCGGTAACGTTTATCAAGTTTTTAGGCATAAAAATTTTCCGCGAAGAGTATAGAAAAAAAGAAGAAGACCGGCACTGAATAAAACATGACAGTCTTTAGAAGCAATAAGAATTGGTCTGGAGGGGAAAGAGGGGCATCCCTCCGGAATGTCAAATAGGCAACTTAGACAAAAGGGGCGTGGGGACGGATCAACCCTCATTTCACATCATTCAACCCCCAGACTCAACTCCCTATTATAGCTTCTCAATAACGCCTTCATGACGTTTTCTAATTACGACGGAGAAAAATCCTTATTTTTCATCTATATTGTAACGAGGTAATTTTTAAAAATAAAGTTGAAGGTTGGAAAGTCGAGGAGTGAAAAATTTTTCTCTCAAGGGTCCTTCAAATGTCGGCGACCTCGGGGTCGGAAAAGCGGGGGCTTTGTTTGACCGTGGTGTCAACCCCCTTTTTCCACCCTTGAAAATTCTTTTTTTTTCAGTCTCAAGCACCTAGTTTTCCCGATCTTGCAATTTTCCAAGGTCTTTCTTTTTGAGACCTTAAAAAAAAGATAAACAATTTAATGAGGACTTTTGAAGAGACTTGACTTATTTAGACGGCAGAAAAAATTCACGACTTCGCTTTTGTTAATTTTTAAAAAGGCAGTAAATTGGCGTTTTGCATTTCAACAACTTGGGGGCTTTCGCCATAGTACCATGTAGGGTCTGGTTAGTCAGACCCGCCAAACTGTCAAGTAATGCGGGCTAGTAGGACAGCATGAAAGGGCTCGACTTGGAGATTTGGAATTTTCAACAAGATGAAATTTTTAGTTTTAGCATTTTCTATCAAATTTAAAATAAACTCCTTGTTTTTTGATAATATAATTTTTATTGCGTATGTATTCCGCAAGTAGCTTGATTTCACTAATAACCAATAATGGAGGAAGAATGACTGTGATAACGGGTATCACACGACGCGTTTCGGCTTAAAAAGCCTCGTCAGGTGAGCTATTCTCTCTATAACATTCATTCTTCTTTTCACTGTGAACCCTACCTCCGAGAGATTTAGTAGACACAGCGGGAAGCTGGAAACGAACCGTTTCCCGGAAGCTCACCGCCGCCATTCTCCAAGAGATAGAGCCACTCACCACCTCATTATTGGTTTTTTAAATTTTTATGACAGGTTGATGTCATGGCACTACCTTTTTGATATTCTAATTTTTATTGCGTATGTATTCTGCAAGGAGCTTGATTTTACTAAATAATGGAGGAATACTGTGATAACGGATATCTCACGACGCGTTTCGGCTTAAAAAGCCTCGTCAGGTTGAAGCCCTCTATCACAATCATTCTTTTTTTCATATTCCTTGTTTCTTTCAAAGAATTTTTTTTAAAGAACTTGGTAAAAAGTAAAAATATCGTTTTTGATGTTTTCTCCCCTTGGAGACGTATGATGGAGAAAAAAAAGATCGAAGAGAGTAATAAACTATCTTAAGAGCCCTATACATCTGGCTATTTTCAGGGATGCTTTATTCCAAGCGTGAAATGGTGCGTGCGAGAGTGTGAAAGAATGTTTTTGGGGAGCTTTTCAGGATTTACATATCAACCAGAATTTTCGCGCTCGGGAATAACAATTGTTTTGTTCAAATGATATATGCCTCGAGGTTTTCTGATTCGGGAGGCAGTGAATCATGTCTGAGTTTTTGAACGAAAAAAAAAAAGTTTTTCTAAAATATAAATTTCTACTTGGCGATTAATGAAGTCGGGAGTTCTAAAAGACCAGTTTTGTGTTGTTCAAATATCGGGATCGCGATAACGGAAGCTAATGGGGACGGGAGGCGTCGCTTCTTTGTCAAAGACAACTGAATTAGCATCACCTACCGCGCGCCTGATAAAAAGCTTCCCGTTTCATTTTCACCCAAATCCGGTTTTAGATAAAATTTTTTTTTTTAAATTGGACAATTTCCTCTTGTATTAATTTGAATACCGGGAAAATTTAGACGGAAAGATAAATTATTTAGAAATTCAACTTTCTGATTTAAAATCATTTTCTAATTTAACTAATTGACCTTGTTTAAAATCAATTTATTTTCTAGGGAGAGATGTTTATTGGGAATATGTAACCTATTTAGTTTGATTGAAAGGCACATGTGAAGGGTGTTTTGGGAGCACGCCCCCTAATTAGGAAAACCTTTTAGTTTCGGGATCGCATCTGGCAGATCGATAAGTCTCTTTTTTCAGGGAAAAGTTTAAAATTTTCATCCTCCAAGGGATTGAACAGGTAAATCAAGTTTTCGGACTAATTCTCACATTGTAATTACAAAATAGGTGACGCTATGAATTAAAGATGGCCCAGGCAGATGGTTCGGTTCGCACACGTTCCTTCATTAATTCCGCCCCGGAGGATCCGGCGAAAAGGGAGGGAGACTCATATATTTTAGGAAAACATTTTCCCATCTTGTGTTATTTTTCCACTACGTGTTTGCTTTTCAACTTTCCACCCCTTCGAGCCTGGAAAACATGGAAAAGGGAGACTCTTTTGTTCCTCACGTCTTATTTACGGGAGAGAGGAAGAATAAAAAAAATTAATTAAATCTCCACCCCTCTTTTTTTTTCCTAACCACTTTTCATAGGCTTTTAAAAAGGGACTTTTCACGTTGCGATATTTAAAAGTGCTTATTAATTTAAAGACAAAAAAAGGGAGAATTGTTGTTATCCTCTTTTATACTCCTCGACTTTTTCACTCTTTTATATAATTGGGCATCGTAAAGTTCCAATTTACCTTTTTATTAATGAGAGACATAACTTTTGATCTTTCCTCAAAAACAATTTTTTTTTCTCCCTCCAGAATTTACGATTTGGCACACTTTTCCTTTGTCTAACTTTTTTAAGCAGTTAAACGGTAATAATTAAACGAATTAGGAAAGCTATAATAAAAAAGTCCTTTTATTTACTTTAGCTTTGGGGTAGCGATTTTGATTTAACAGCCTAAAGGTCTCTAATTTTTCCGAACAAATTAAAATCCAAAATTATCTATAAGGCCGTGATTTTACAGAAGTGTCGTTTTGACCCTAGGGGTCTCTATGACCCATTGTGGAGAATTCAGTGTACTTTGAAGGTTGAAAATTAGGCTTGATCTAGGAGATTTAGGAATTCGTACCACGTCTCTGTGATTCATAAACATCAAAAGTTTCCTTAATGACTGTTAATTAGGGGTAAAAGATAAGCCGTTAATGACGAGAATGGAAGGAAGAGTAAGGAGGGGGCGCAATTTACACGATAACGCACCTGATGTTGGACTTAATACTTGGCGTTGATACATCCGCAATACGGCAACTCGTATCTCTTCACTCTCTCTCTCCTGCCTCTAATTTTGATCGAAAATCCAATCTGGAAGCCGTCGCCAGAATTGCAGCGGATTGTCACCGGTTGTTGACAACCGAGCCGTGCACGCGGAATGCCCCGGATTATAATCAAACTAGAGGTACAAACTGAATTTAAATCAGCCAAGGGGAACGGACGTTTTGAACTAAAACAGAACTTCATATTATTGTTGGATACCGCTAACGCCAATTTAAATCATTGATCTTATTTTCTGCTTAACCGTCGTTAGATCTACCTAGCAAAATAGTCATTGCTATTTCGCTAAAGACCTATCAGCTCGTCTTATCGTCAGCTAAACCGTCGTTAGATCTTCGTAATACCTAGAAAAACAGTCATTGTTATTGTTAGCTAAGAACTCTTCAGCTCGTCTTATTGTCAGCAAAACAGTCATTACTCATTAGATATGATAATATCTAGCAAAACAGTCATTCTTATTGTTTGCTAAAAACTCTTCAGCTCGTCTTATTGTCAGCTAAACAGTCATTTTTACCGTTAGCTAAGAACTCTTCAGCTTGTCTTATTGTCAGCTAAACAGTCATTAGATCATCATCTAATGAATTCATAATACCTAGCAAAACAGTCATTCTTGTTGTTTGCTAAAAACTCTTCAGCTCGTCTTTTTGTCAGCTAAACAGTCATTGTTATTATTAGCTGAGAACTCTTCAGCTCGTCTTATTGTCAGCTAAACAGTCATTAGATATCATGATACCTAGAAAAACAGTCATTGTTATTGTTAGCTAAGAACTCTTCAGCTCGTCTTATTGTCAGCTAAACAGTCGTAAGATCATCGAAATACCTAGAAAAACGGTCATTGTTATTGTTAGCTAAGAACTCTTCAGCTCGTCTTATTGTCAGCTAAACAGCCATTAGATATCATGATACCTAGCAAACCAGTCATTCTTATTGTTAGCTAAAAACTCTTCACCTCGTCTTATTGTCAGCTAAACAGTCGTTGGATCGTCATAATACCCAAAAACACGGTCATTGTCATTGTTAGCAAAGAGCTCTTCAGCTCGTCTTATTGTCAGCTAAACAGTCATTAGATCATCATAATACCTAGCGAAACAGTCATTCTTATTGTTAGCTAAGAACTCTTCAGCTAGTCTTATTGTCAGCTAAACAGTCATTAGATCATCATAATACCTAGAAAAACAGTCATTGTTATTGTTAGCTAAGAACTCTTCAGCTCGTCTTATTGTCAGCTAAACAGTCATTACTCATTAGATATCATGATACCTACCAAAACAGTCATTCTTATTGTTAGCTAAGAACTCTTCAGCTCGTCTTATTGTCAGCAAAACAGTCATAACTCATTAGATATGATAATATCTAGCAAAACAGTCATTCTTATTGTTTGCTAAAAACTCTTCAGCTCGTCTTTTTGTCAGCTAAACAGTCATTGTTATTATTAGCTGAGAACTCTTCAGCTCGTCTTATTGTCAGCTAAACAGTCATTAGATATCATGATACCTAGAAAAACAGTCATTGTTATTGTTAGCTAAGAACTCTTCAGCTCGTCTTATTGTCAGCTAAACAGTCGTTAGATCATCGAAATACCTAGAAAAACGGTCATTGTTATTGTTAGCTAAGAACTCTTCAGCTCGTCTTATTGTCAGCTAAACAGTCATTAGATCATCATAATACCTAGCGAAACAGTCATTCTTATTTCAGCTCGTCTTATTGTCAGCTAAACAGCCATTAGATATCATGATACCTAGCAAACCAGTCATTCTTATTGTTAGCTAAAAACTCTTCACCTCGTCTTATTGTCAGCTAAACAGTCATTGGATCGTCATAATACCTAAAAAAACGGTCATTGTCATTGTTAGCAAAGAGCCCTTCAGCTCGTCTTATTGTCAGCTAAACAGTCATTAGATCATCATAATACCTAGCGAAACAGTCATTCTTATTTCAGCTCGTCTTATTGTCAGCTAAACAGCCATTAGATATCATGATACCTAGCAAACCAGTCATTCTTATTGTTAGCTAAAAACTCTTCACCTCGTCTTATTGTCAGCTAAACAGTCGTTGGATCATCATAATACCTAAAAAAAACGGTCATTGTCATTGTTAGCAAAGAGCTCTTCAGCTCGTCTTATTGTCAGCTAAACAGTCATTAGATCATCATAATACCTAGCGAAACAGTCATTCTTATTGTTAGCTAAGAACTCTTCAGCTAGTCTTATTGTCAGCTAAACAGTCATAAGATCATCATAATACCTAGCAAAACAGTCATTCTTATTGTCAGCTAAACAGTCGTTAGATCATCAATACCTAGCTAAACAGTCATCGTTATTGTTAGCTAAGAACTCTTCAGCTCGTCTTATTGTCAGCTAAACAATCATTAGATCATCAAAATACCTAGAAAAACAGTCATTCTTGTTGTTTGCTAAAAACTCTTCAGCTCGTCTTATTGCCAGCTAAACAGTCATTGTTATTGTTATCTATGAACTCTTCACTCGTCTTAATATCAGCTAAACAGTCATTAGATCATCACAATACCTAGAAAAACAATCATTCTTATTGTTAGCTAAGAACTCTTCAGCTCGTCTTATTGTCAGCAAAACAGTCATTAGATCATCACAATACCAAGCAAAACAGTCATTGTTATTGTTATCTAAGAACTCTTCACTCGTCTTAATATCAGCTAAACAGTCATTAGATCATCACAATACCTAGAAAAACAATCATTCTTATTGTTAGCTAAGAACTCTTCAGCTCGTCTTGTCAGCTAAACAGTCATTAGATCATCAAAATACCTAGCAAAACAGTCATTGTTATTGTTAGCTAAAAACTCTTCAGCTCGTCTTATTTTCAGCTAAACAGTCGTCGAATCCCTCATTTGTCTGCCAAAAACCGAATATGGAGGGGTAATACGAAAACTTCTCCGTCTTGTCATTCCTTAGAAGAAGAAGGTTGAAGAGGACTTAAAAAAATGCCATAAATGGGCTGAAAATGAACCTCAAATGTGATTATGTGGTAGGAAATGGTTCATTTTGCTGTTCTTCATTTTTCAAGGCCACGTAATTTTTCCTTTTTAAGCTAAGTACTACAATTAAGAGAATTTCTTAAATACGCCATTGTGGTTAATTTAAAGTCTGGTCTTATAAAAATTCGAGTACAAGGAATCCTTTTAAAGAAAAAAGTAAGAAGTTGAGTGTGTTACTAGGTGGTGTATAATTGCGGTATAAATCGTTCAGAGCTTATCGTCCCTATGTAGTTCTTATCTTAACTATCCTGCTCCCAAGACTTCCTCCGTCCTTCCAATAACTCCCGGCCTCCGAGACAACCGACTCCGGGTTTCCTCTGTATAAAAGTCGGAGATGTAACCCGACTTGTTAGTCCGCTTCCCGCCCGTTTTCACACCGCCTTCCCCACCCCTTTTTGATCACGCCGCTTCTCCCCTCTTTTGAAATTTCTTTTATTGAAGAAGATAAAAAATTTCGCTTGTTGACGCCCATCGAATTTTACAAGGTTTCCAATTAAATAAATTAAGGTTCATTACATTTTTTTTCCCTTAAGGGCTCCCAGAGAGGATTTAAGACGCTCAATAGTATTTTAATGAGACACCCTCTTCTGATTACTCAAGTCGACAATTTTTCGCCTTTTTTTAAATAAAAAGTATAAAAACCCTCAACGTTTTTTACAATACGACCCCTTGAACAAAGAAAGGGCCATTGTTGAGGCACAGAAGGATTAAATCGCCTTGAATTTTTCTAGTAGAAGATTCGAAAAATGTGGAAAAACGTTCATAAGCTTTTATAATATTCTAAGTTATGGCCTCCATTTATTTTAAGGAGGAAATGAAGCATAAAAATTGTATTTCGCCGGGGGAAAAAAAACAACAAGCTTAAGCTCATAAAAAACAAGGGCTACCGGATAATATAAGACGATTTATCAAGTAGCCCGATAAATCAGAGGAGAAACAAGGAAATTTATACTCTAATCCGAACCTAAAAGTTTAATGAGGTATAATGCGCTATAAAGGGACGCGCGCCCCGATCCTTCCGAACGCCTTTTTCCACGCCGGATAAATTTTAGACGGCGGCTAAATTGTTATCGCCCCTGGGAAGGTAATTTTGAAAAAGAGAAGAGGAGAATAAATTACCGTTTACGTGCCCCGTTTTACTCAACCGGTAAGTAAATCTTGCCCTTACAACGTTTTTCCTCATACACTTTTTTTTTCCTCCCCGACGTTTTTAATCATGTTGTGGCCTTTGTTTTTTCTGAAAAATCTTTTGTCATGCTTTTTCTCTTCATCCTTATCTGTATTCAACACACCTTTACTTTGTGAATTTAAATAGGTTAGTTGCAAATGATGAGTATGCATTAGTTTCATATGAGTTATGAATAATGTATGAAGTATATGGTTCACCGTTTTAACCTACTTATAGTTAAATGGAATATGTTTAAAGGTTTTTTTTTAATTTAAATAATTAGGTACCATAAAATAAAATGGGTCACCCTCTATAAATTTTCATGACCAAAAAGTCTGCCTAGGAGACTCGCGTACCATATGGTGGGCTCGTGGGTGTCCCGATTTTGGTGCTTGGAAAAAAATTGTTGAGGAATTTTTACCAGAGTGTTTGCCCCTTATGTGTGCAATGTACATTTAAGGAAAGTTGTGATTTGACAACAGAAAGGGGTTGAATTTAATTAAAAAAAGGTGG
The DNA here is from genome assembly GCA_014119065.1 of Orius insidiosus. Classification (NCBI taxonomy): domain Eukaryota; kingdom Metazoa; phylum Arthropoda; class Insecta; order Hemiptera; family Anthocoridae; genus Orius; species Orius insidiosus. The sequence goes on along the minus strand of JACGAQ010000361.1, from coordinate 108,208 downwards.
GATAAAAAAAAAGTGTGAGTAGATAAGGGAGTGAGACTATAACTCAGTCCGTTGTCACTCTTCACAAAGGCCGCTAAATAAATGCTCTCGCATAATTTAGACTGAGGTGAAGAGGGGGAGTGCGAAGAGGAGGAGAGAAGAGTCGCCCCCATCGAGCTAACTCATTAAAGAAGCCTCCGATGGTTGATTTATCCTCGAGGCAAATCCTTATTGTTTCTCGAGAGATCCTTTGAGGGAAGCGGAACCCGGCACCCCCGTCTGTTTGACCAACGCTTCAATATATCTTTTTCACCGGCCCATTCGATACAGTTTTTTCCTTTTTTTTTTTTTTCCTTCCTTAATAGATTTATTGCTCTTGACACCGTTAGATTCAATTAAGGGCGGTGCCTTCGTTCGTGACTTAAGTACTAAATAAACGGTTATAAATCAATCTTTTCCCCAAGATGAACCCGAGAAATTATTTTTTATTTAGACACTTTCCTAAGCCTTCATTCCAAACTTTTTAGCCCTTTTACTTTTCGGTCAAAATGTGTGGCGGACAAATGGGGTTTTTGGTGTAAACGGCCATAATAAACATAAACATAATAAAAAAAATGGAACTTTTGATGGATAATACGTAGATTATCTCCCAACGGGGGAGACCATATTGTTCAAAATAAATGTTTTATAGGATAAGATAATCTTTCTTTTCATAACAATCCACTAAGACTAGCAAAATGTGATGGTAAAAAGGGTAAAACTTGAAGTAAACTTACTTTTTGACCGAAATTCTGAAATCAGAACCGAATAAAACTAGGTATGATTTGGATAGGGGATAAAACGGCCTTCTCAATTTTAATTTTGCTCCATGAAATACAAAAATATCCAATTTTTCGTATAAATATTTAAAAATGCGATTACTATTTAAATTTTTTTGTTTTCTGCAATATAATGTTTTCGCAGGAAATAAAAAAAAATTCTTAATAAACTACTGGCTATGGAAGACCCTTCGGCAAAAACCCGAAGTGGAGGGTATCACAATAACTACTTTAAGTAATTTAAAAGGCGGGGACATCATAGAAGGCTTGCACGATTTTTTTCTTCTTCCTCTTCTTTTCCTTTTTATTTTTTAGAGTTTTTCTTATAATTAATTATTAATTTAGTAATAATAATTGCTTAAATTAGTTAAATAGTCACATGAAATTAATTTTATTGAAATTTATGCTTATTCAGATCAAAATTGGTTTTGTTGACCAGACCCTTCTGGACTCTCCCTTATCTTCTCTTTCCCTTATATTTTAAACCAATATGACCGTAATCTTTCGGAGAAGTCATTTCGTTAGTGCGAATGCTAAGGTACGTTATATTTAGGATTAAAATCTCTCAGAATTTCAACTTTTGAAGATAAATATTATTGCGACATGCTCCGCCATATTCAGTTTTTTAGGTCAGTTTATCCCGGAACATTTCACGGCGTCAATTTTTATCTTATTTTCACCGGATTTTTACAGGATCTTCTGTCAAAAAGTTTTTTTGTAATTTTTTAAAATGGCGGAGAAACGTCTTAAATTTTGTTCAATGAACTATGTTCACACTGACCGCTAGGACGTCCCAAGCCAATCAAAAAATAAAATTTACTTACGTTTCGGAAGAAGAACATAATTCTTAAAGGTACCGCGTGGGGAATGGTAAATAAAATATTTGATTAATCTTAACGAATGGACCCGTGAAAGAGTTTAGCGATGAGATCACTGATCTACTAAGTAGCAAACTATATGAATGGGGGGGGGGGAAGGGAGTATGGTAGTAATTGAGAGTTCCCTGAGGATCTCTCTTATAAAAGACTCAATACGGCTGTTCGGACCTCAACTCATTTCTAAGGGGTCATATTTTAATCTTCCGTATGAGCATTTATATTGCAGACATAATTAGATAGATTGCAATAGTCACTTATAATATTTAAAGAAATAAGAATTGGGTTTAGGAGTAGGAACCTAAAATTTTTAAACACAATAACTTTTTCGTTAATCTTCTTCTCGAAAACAAAATTTCTTGGAACACTTTTACTTCAAAATAATAACCATTTAAATTCTAAAAAAAAAAGGTTCCTAAATCTTAATAATCTTGGATTACCAATTTATTTATTTTTTGTTTAGTTTAAAATTCATGTTTTGTTTTTAAGAGCATCTGACGCGATACCTAGTAGACAATCGATGCATTAAATTAAAATTCCTATTATTTTTATATTGATTTTAGTATCATATGATTAAAAAAACAAACGAAAAAATTACGTCATCTCCCTGAAAAAAGGAATCAACCGTTGTTATAATGATGCACCATCCTTAGCAGTGGAAAAGTTTTTTTTTTCATAGATAATCAAAAAAATTAAAGTAATATTCCTTAATACTCGGAAGTCATAAAAAATTATGTTTGTCTAGAAATTATATAATAATCAATATTAATTTACCTTTTGTGTATGTAAAATAATAATTTTAATAATAATGAAGGAAAGAGAGGAAAATAAAGACCTAACCATTAATAAAATGACGTAATTGTCTCGATTCCAATTAAGTGTGATGGGCCTTTCAAAAAAGGAGGCTCTAGTATTAAAAGTAATTTCGCTATTAAGGTGTACCTGGGCGGCACATATCCATACGAAAGCGAGGGGAAAAAAAGGAAGGAACTATTATTAGCTGAGCGTCACTAGTGTCAAAGTGGGGCGAGATCTGACAAATTACAGAGTAATTAAAAAATATAAAAAAACAAAAACAGGGGCTGTAATTATGTGGGATGAACGGTAGCGTGGACGTGATCCTGAAAAGGAGGGCTGGCGTCATCTGCCCAAAAGCCATTGTCCTCGGGCGTTTTTAAGCCCTTTTTTAAAAATGTGTTTTAAAAAAAATCTTTTGTCCGAAATGTCCAATTTCCGACCTATCAAAAAATATCATTCTTAAACGCAATTTTTATGCACGGTTTAAACAATTTACTCGTGCGTAAATATTTAATTGGCCCATTTTTTTTCTTTCTCCTCTTTTTTTGCGGATTTGAAAGAAAAAAATCTTTAATTTTAAAAACTAAGAAGTTCCAAAAATTTTTTTTTGTTTGAATAAAAAAAAATTTGCATTTATGAGTCGTTCATAACTTAAAAAAGAAGCCAAAATATGAGATATCTAATGATGTTTCTAAAATGTCAAAAAGGTTCCCTTTTGATATACAGGCGAATAATATGTAAATTTTAAGGGAAAGACTTTCTCAAACGAGTAGATCTTGAAATATGCTTTGAAAATGTCGAATAAGATTATCCAATTAATGTTTAAAGACGGTTGGATTTTTATAGGGATGGGTGATCCCCGAGGAATCCTTTTAGATCGGGGAGCCCTTTTGCCAATAGCGATTTTCCAATTACATACCGACTTTGCTCTTTTATTCTTCCTTTCGGCTTTTATTACGGCTTGTTCTCTTCGGAAAAGGGACGAGGAAGAAAGGTAGAGAAAAAGGGGTGAAATTTGCATTTTCATTAGGTCTCTCACTCCTCCGGGAAACAAAGATAGACCTCTTTTTAACTTCCTCAAGAAGTTACTGTGATACCCTCCGACCCCCTGTTACTAGAAAAGGGTCTTCCAGACCCCGTAGGATAAATCTGATAAGTGATCTTTGCCGATCCTGACTTTGTCTGTGGTGCCGGCCGTCCGGCCGTCCGGCCGTCCGGCCGTCCGGCCGTCCGTCGCCACTTTTTCCGGAACACTTCACGGCCGCAATTTTCATCCGATCTTCACCAAATTTATACACAAGCTTCCTTTCACAGAAATCTTGAAAATGACGAGAGCTTTTTTCGAAATTTTTCAAAATGGCGGAGATATGACTGTTCAAAGATTTAAAATGAGCGCTGTGGGCGTACTGTTGGTCCGATCTTCACCAAATTTTCACTAAACATTCCTTGAATTATTTAAAAATTTTCCATGTTTTTAAAATTTTAATTTTCCAAAATTTTTTTTACTTAATAATTTTTCTAGGCAGAAATGTGAGTCACTTCGCCGGCTCGAGGGCGGCCTCTCTTTGGCTAACCGTACTGAATTTCTACCTTGATATAAAATTTTCAAAATAATTTTTTTTTTTTTTTTTTTTAACTTCCTCAAGAATTTTTTTAACGGAAAATAAAATGGCGATTTATTAGGTACTTAATTTTTATTTTTTTTTTTTCAAAAAACAGAAAACGAACAACAATTAAAAAATACCTAAAATTTCTAACTTCCTCAAGACTTACTGCGATACCCACCAAATTTATTTCACAACTTTTACAAAAATTTAGTTCTCCTACTTAATACTTCCTCCTCCTGTATCCTTGAGGAAGTTATCGTTGGAAGCTCTTCAAACCGGAACTTTCTTTTCCCTTTATTTCTCGTTTATATTCAAGACCGAAAAGGATATGAACGGTTATAAGCTATTTTTGTTTTTAAAAATGTTGATTTGAAATAAGATTCTTTGTGGATTTTATCTCAACACCTGACAAGCGACCACTTTTGAAAAATCGCCATCTGCTGCACGAAGGTTCAAAATCAAAAATGAGGTCTGTCGTTTATTTAACCTTTCTGAGGCATTTGCGGTTATTTTAAGTTCGCCCCCAACCCGAGAATCCTCTTAGGCCAAAACCGACTCTCCCCCCGGTGGCTATGTTATTCCAACTTTGAAATTCCCCTTGCATAATCCTCACTCAAGTAAATCTCCCTTTTTTTTTTTTCTTTAGGGACCTTTCAGGACAGTAGAAACACTCTGTCTTTTGTAAATAATCTTATCGGAAAGCGTGGGATTTTAAATTTGCATATCGTCTAAAGAGTGGATAAAAAAAAGTATATTCTTTATTCAATTAATCCATGGACCTAGTTGTATATGCAAATCCTTTAATGCAAGGGAGAGATTTAACATTTAACTCCCCTAAACGCTTTGTTGTTTTCACTCAAAAATCAAAATGATGACCGCATGAGATTTTTCAATTTAGGAAACAAAAGCAGATGGATGTTTTTTTTTATTTTAACGACAAAGAGTGACGAAAAGGTGTGGAAGCGTTCCAACTGTCTCCGAATGTGTGGTCTCTTTCACCACCCCAATTAAACTCTAACGACCCCCTCTATCGGGCTTATCTCTCTCATTACTCCTCTCCCATTTTTATCTAGCGATTTCCTCCTTTATTAACATGTCCCTTAAAAAAATTGAACCCGAAACCCCCTTTCACGACTTGAATTTTTTTCAACGCCTCTAATTAAAAATTTGGGAATTTTTCACGTTCTCCGTCTCGGGAGAGTAATGAGCCGCCAGGAACGCGTGACTGAATCCTTCGATATTTCAAAAAAAAAAAAAATATATCTCTCACGGGAATGGAGAGGCGGAAGCCTCTTTTGTTCAAAACTAAACCCATTGAGTCCAGCCGAAACCTTTTACCGATCCATTATCAAAACCAAAAAGCTCCTTTCTCCATATAAAGTATCAAAATCCGATTTGATATAAAACAATTACTCCAATAATAAATTTTAAAAAATATATCTACTCTTTTTTTTCTCTCCGGCGATCGTAAGCCCACTTTGTTCGCCAATTCACTGATAAAACCACTTCCCAGAACGAAGGAACACCGTTCAACATAACGCATTTCACCCTAAAGCAGTTGAACATGAAAAAAATCTGCATTTCGGCAGGTATGAAAAATCTGTTGTTCACCATGATGCGTTTCGGCTCAATGGAATTGAACATAAAGCTCTCAAAAGTTCAAAAATTTTGAGCATAATGCATTTCAACATAAAGCGTTTCGCCATAAACGAGTTTTTCGGAAGATGACAGAAAAAAAGTGCTTCTCACCATAAAAGCCTCTCTTTAAACATGTTTCGCCATAAAACTGCTTCTATCGTTTGGGCGTAATGCATCTCACCATAAACTAGGAAAAGCAAGCAGGCAGCCAATGGAATCAGCTCGTTTTATGACACAAGGGGGTCATTTTTTTCCTCTCGCGAGGATATGCGAATTGCATTATGGTGAACTGTCAAGTTTTAAGGTTTTGGTCGTTTCGCCATAATCGCCTTTTAAACAGCGAAAGTAGGCTTTCATTCGCTGTCCCTAGCTTATGGTGAGATGTATTATGCCCAGACGACAGAAACAGTTTTATGCCGAAGCGACAAGTTCTTTATAATGAAAGTTTCCTTTATGTTTAACTCCTTTATGTTCAAATGCATTATAGTGAACGTTTTCGACTATTTTCTTTATGCTAAAGCTCAGAATTTTTACTTTTAATGTAACTCTCGATTTCTGCTATTTTATGGTCAAATGCATTATGTCAACACGTATACACTCCCCAGAACTCATGACATTTCCAACATCCCGATATCTGCTCCATTTTTCTGTTCTTCTTCTTTGGTAACCAATTATGGCCCTTTATTTAATATCTGCGCGTTTATTTGAAAAGAAAAAATGTAAATGCGAAAAAGAAACAACAAAAGAAATCTTGTTAGGATAGTTTTTTTCCCTAAATGAAGGTTCTGTGGACCTGATTTAAAAAAAAATAGTTTTCTTTGATTTTATGGTTTAACTTTTGATAGAGATCGAAAAAGAGGTTTCTTAAGAAGTTCGATGGTTAGGAAAAGATAAGAAGGGCCATCGACACATTGGAACCCTTGTGACTGATGTCGCGTCGGACAATTAACGAGTGAAAAGATCTCTTATCGACCCTGGCGACCTTTTTCTTCCCTTTTTTATAGCAGGTGGACCACCACCTTGATGATCCGAGATTCCGGACCAAAAATGGTCAAATGAAAAAAACAAATCTTTCTAAATTATAACGATTATGAAAAAAAACTCGTATTCCGGTAGCTAAAGAGGAGGCCGTTTCTTTTAATTCCACCCTTCCGTGGCACGCTTGGTAAATCCGTTGTCCGTAATAAATTACGACCAGTTTTGTGATAAATAGAGTTGATCCCTGTAAGTCTATCTAATAGCGGTATTAGAAAGCTTTAAAAAGAAAATTCAATTTTATAACTCTTAGAAAGGATGTTATTAATTATGGATTTTTTTATTCTGTTTTTTAAGAGTCTAGGGAAAAAAACTTAAAAAACAAAATTCTCAAAATAAGGCTTATGAATTCAATAATTTCTTAGATACAGGAGTGGACTATAACTCTTGGATTGATTTTTCCAGATATTATTCCAATTAAAAAAATTTGGTGAAAATCGGTTGAAAATTGTGGCTGTAAAGCGTTCCGGAAAAAAATACTACGGAAGGACGGCCGGCCGGCACCACAGACAAATTTGAGATCAATATTCGATTTGACCCTTCCCAAAAATTTTAAAAAAAATATAAGGAGTATTTGCTCCGTGGCTGGAAGGTTCAGTCTTGGACTTACACCATTGAGACCGGGGTTCGATCCCGGGTTGGGTGGAGGGATTTTTGTTTGGAAGTTAAATTCCAAATAAATATTCTTCCACTAAATCCGTGGATAAATTGGTTAGGCCACTCCTCTGGGATAGGGCGCCACGGCAATATGGCGAGAGCTCCCGCCTGGGTCCCCCCCCCCCCAAATGGCCCTTACAGCTAAACCAAAAAAGAAGAAGAATGGTGTTGTAACCAATGAGGAAGAAGGCCTCTTGCTCATGGGTTAAACCTATTCTTCTTTCTTTATAAAAAAAGAAAGAAAAAAAAAGAGGAGTATTTGGTGTAAATCGGAACAACGGTTCACTCGCAGCGCAGTTGCGGGGAAGTATAAGGCCGTCCGCACACTGGAGCCGACTACGTGCGACTCGGAGTCGTACGAAGTAGTACGACTTCGTTCTAGAGATCCTAACAGTAACAATTAAATGGAACCTCGCCCACTGCAACCGACTCAGTCGTGCGTATACGTGCGTTCATATCCGACTTACGACTCAATCCAAACTTGTTTGGATTTTGTCGCACGTCGCGTGCGATTTTTGCGTTTTCTGAGTGAATTATTAATTATTATGGATACCGAAAAGCTCATTTCTCTTGTACAAAATGCTGAGTGCTTGTGGGACCAAAAAATGTAAAGAAATGTAAAGAAAAAAATGTAAAGAAATGTAAAAAGAAAAAAATGTAAAGAAAGAATGTCTTTCTTAAATCCCCCTTAACATTTTCCAAAATGTAGTAAAATGTTTCCTTTTTCATGCGGAAATAACGGAAAAATTTGAAATTTGAAATCTCAGAAATCTGAATTTTTATACGATCAGTCGGCTCCAGTGTGCGAGGGAAGCGTACGACCTGAACGCACGACTTGGTCGTGCGTAGTCGCTGTCGCGCCTAGTCGGCTCCAGTGTGCGGCCGGCCTAAAGGAGGAGGAAGTATAATGGAGGGGAAGTATAACGGTGGGGAAGTATAACGTAGGGGGAAGTTTCAAAGTTTTTATTTTTTTCAAAAGAGTTTTTTTAAACTCTGGAAGACCCTTCCCCAAAAACCCGATATGGAGGGTATTACAATAACTTCTTTAAGTAAGTTAAAAATGCTTTTACAAAGCCTGGGGATCGAACCCAAGCCCTTTTGAGTCAAGAACACCTAACCCCACATTCAGGAAGACCGCTTATTGATGGCAAATCTGAAAAAACGTAATTTTGATGCTCTTAAACTCTGGTTTTTAGAAACGGGGCCTGGAAATCCCGTAGAGCCAAAAAAAAACCAACGATCTTATCAGTTTTATGGCGCTAGCCCTCAGTCTCCACTTTTTCACGGCCACAATTTTCCCCAAATATTGAGGGATTTTTTAGTAGAAAAAACGTTTTTGTGGAATCATTTTAAATGCTAACGTTTTCGCTTGATTTTAAATGATTAACCCTTGATAAAAAAAATTGAATATAAAATAATTGATGAATGAAAGATTTTAAAAAAATGATTTCCGAAGTCGCTACTACTTCTATACCATTTGTAGATATCATAAAATATATTTAAAGCTCCCCCTTCGTAGCCTTGAGCCTGGAAACGCCCCTGGATTTTTATCTTTTTCATTTTTTCCTTTTTAATAACACAGTTTAAATTACTTAAAAATTAAAGATATAAAAATCAACTATGTGGGTGGGAGGATAGGTAATTTACAACGTAATTAGTTGCAGTAGTTGGTTCCCGATAAGATCGTGAAAACTATAAATTACTACTATGGAGCAAAGCTACCGACCGAACTTATCGGGAGGCTAATATCTTTACTAATTAATCACGTAAAGTTATCATGTATTGCTATTTAATTGACTCTTTAAATAGTCCTTTGTGGTATACCATTAATTTGGAATTGGATCTAAAAGGATTAGAAACGTCCAGAGACGTGGACAAATTATTCCAGTTTGGAAGTTGGAAGACTTCTTCAGCATGGTAGATATACAGGGTGTTCGGAAACACATGGCGTACGTCTGGGAGAGCGTTAAAAAGTGGTTTTAAGTAAAGTACTTGTTTGAAGAGCTTCCAACGAAAACTTCCTTTAAGAGAAGTAATAATTTAGGAGGGGGAAGTACTCGTATAACGGAGGGAACGTAAACGGAGGGGACGTAAAACGGAGCGGGAAGTATATGGGAGGGGAAGTATAACAGAGGGGAAGTAAAAAGGAGGGGGAAGTATAAGGGAACGAAAGTATAACGAAGGGAGGGAAAGTATAAAGGAGGGGGAAGTATAAAGGAGCGGAAGAATAAGGAAGGGGGAAGTTTTAATTTTTTTTCGAAAAATTTTCCTACTTTTTTTTTGAAAAATTTTCCGAGTTTTTTTTTCCGAAAAATTTTCAAGGTTTTCCTTTTTTTTTTTTCGAAAATTTTCCGGTTTTTTTTTTCTTTGTTCACCGAATAAAGAAAATTTGGTGAAAATTGGTTGAAAACTGTGGCCGTAAAGTGTTCCGGAAAAAAATGCTACGGCCAGACGGGCGGACGGCCGGCCGGAATCACAGACAAAGTTGAGATCTGTGTAGATCCATATTAGAATTTACCCTCCGGGGTCTGGAAGACCCCTCCCCAAACACCCTATGTGGAGGGTATCACAATAACTTCTTTAAGGAAGTTAAAAAGTTAAATGTAAACCCCTCTTAATTTAAATTAAAGAATTTGATGGTGTAGTTTAAAATGCGTTTGGATATACAGGGTGCCCACAACTGAACCTAACTTCGTTATTTCAAATCAGAGCCCCTATTTTAACTTCCTTAAAGAAGTTATTGTGATACCCTCGACGTCGGGTTTTTGGGGTGGGGTCTTCCAGACCCCATAGGGTAAATTGGAATATGGCCAGCCGGCCGTCCGTAGCATTTTTTCCGGAACACTTTACGGCCACAGTTTTCAACCGATTTTCACCAAATTTTGTTTAATTACTTCTTATATTTTTTAAGAATTTTTGTTGTAAAAAAATTGCCACTTTTTAATTAACATTTTTTTTACTAGGGAGAAATTTCATACTTCTACCCATTACGAGGGGCACAACCGTAGGCCAAAGAGCCCATTATTTCTACCTTGACACTTGAAAAAAAAAAAAAATTCGAAAAATTAAAAAAAAAAACTTGCAAAATTTTTCGAAAAAAACAAAAACAAACTTCCCCTCCCTTATACCTGCCCTTCTTTATACTTCCCCTCTCTTCGTTATACTTTCGTTCTCTTATACTTCCCCCTCTGTTATACTTCCCCTGACTTATACTCCCCCCTCTTTTATACTATCCACTGTTATACTTACATCTGTTATACTATCCTCTCCCATATACTTCCTCCTCCGTTGTACGTCCCCTCCGTTATACTTCCCCCTCCTATATTGTTACTTCTCTTTAAGGAAGTTTTCGTCGGAAGCTCTTCAAACAAGTACTTTTATTTCAGATTCGTAATCTACACGAAATTTCAAGTTTATTTGTTTATTCCGCGTGCCATTGCTGTCTGGGCGAAAACATACTTTTTTCTAACTAGGCACGAAAAATGATTAAATTGTGCTACTTCTTCCCGTCGGCGCCAGCTGTAGCTATTACCAGAAGTAACCATTACCGCTGCTCCGTGTGGCCTGGCTGGGCGAAGACTACAGTTTTTTCTACCTTGATCTTACTTTGAGGAAGTTCTCGTCACACCTGTATTTTTTAATAAAAAAATTAGTTGAGAGAATCTCTTGTAAATAGTTGATAAATAATTTTTTTAAATCAAATTCTGCTGAGATGTATTTAAAATAAATTATGATTTTGTGACCTTCGCTACAGACTCACGAAGCGCTCCGAAGTATGCAAATGCCGGGGTCGGGAGTTGAGAAGCGGCAATTCATGATGTCATTCATGACGTCATCGGATTTTGACTCCCTCACTGCTTTTCCATCCCTTCCTTAGCCCCACTACTTTTTTAAAATGAATTGAAAAGAAAATCGAAGAAATACACTTCACATTTTTAAGGAGAGCACATTTCATTTTCTACCACAGAAGGAATCTGGAATTAGTTTTGGAAAAAAAAAGGCTTTAAAATCAATCAAATAAAGTATATCTTGTTGTATCCTTACTCTCTGATAAGTGAACATCCTTTTAAGATGAGTGTGAAATTGTGAAATAAATAATAAATCATATTTTTCTGGTAGGACGAATAGTATTAAAAGGGTTGGCGGGTGGATATAATCTATCACCGTTTTTAATGGGTTATTATTGTTGGCCGTATATTAGGAATTCTAGCCGACGATAAATCTCGGTTGTCTTGGGCCTCTCTAAAAGTAGGTCCTGTGTCTTAGGGAGCCCTGAGCAAGGGATTTCACTTTGGATCCCGGAGCCCTTATCTCGGTAATGGAGCTTTAACCAAAAAGAAGAAGAAAAAAATATCAGGGGTTGACTTTGTGTTAGCTATTTATTACTAGGGAGGATGAAAGCCGGTAGCTTAGACCCTTCGCACCTGAGAATCCAGAAAAAAAAATCGAACCCCATTTTAAATATTCAAAATTTACCCTTGTGCAGCATTTACACTGCTTGATTTTCAGAAGGGTTTTCCCCTAAAATGTGTACGTTTCACGGTAGGCCAGGTAAAGGGAATAATCGAAAAGGATTTTGGTATTTATGGAAGCGTAATGAGCTCATTTGAAGTCTCATCTAAACATTAAAAAAAAATTTATAAATTTACATTTTTTTCATGCCGGTGGTCCGGAATGCTCCTGATGGAATCAAAAATCTCCGAATTCTTCATCAGATGAATTCGTCGGTTTCTCAAAGAAAAAGACATCTTTTTATTATATTAGTTAAAATATTTGTTTACTTCTAAATCTCGGTTTTATTAAAATGTCAGGTAATTTAATTTTTTTTTCAAACCGAAGTCTTGTTTTGGATTTACCGGCGTCGTAAAAAATCGAAAATAAAAATAAAAAAATGAAAAACATACAAAAATGTCCGTAAAACCGTTTTAATGGCCCAATCATTGGTAGTTAGCCTTAATTACACTTCGCTGGAGGCTCGTTTTATGCTTTTTAAAACAACATTAACCATAAAAATGTTGTTTAAAAGGAGAAATTCGAGAGGACGAAACCCCGAAAAACAGGGAACATAAAAATAATACCGCCTGGGGAAAAAAAACTTTTTTAAAATTTTGATCGCGTTGAAAATTAATTAAGAATACTGGAATAAATCTTTATTTTTTTAATTTGATCCTATCTTATTCATATTAATCTTCACCTTTTGATATTTCCTTTGGGAATTTCCTGCCTTGAAAAGATCCTTGTTTTAACAGCTGCGGAGGTTCCTGAATATAATGGCAAATAAAACTAGAAAATCCTAGAGGGAAGGAGAAAAAAAAAATCTTCGATGCAAACAGACCCTTATAAATATATCTTCGGTAAAAAGGCCCCGAGGGCGGATAGGATTTACATTGTACTCAAGGACAGATGTTTGTTACAAATGTTTAAAGAGGATGTCTTGTAACCGAGTTGAGCTTTTTATGTCGGATCGCTGTTTGCTAAACTTCTTTGCATTCTTTTATTCGGTTCTACAAGTGGTAAATATGGTCTCTACTCTAGTTTTTTTGTTCAAAATATAATTTTTTTTCTAGGGTTTTCAAAAATGAACAGTTTTTTAATTTTGAAAATTGATTTCTTACTTTTTTGGGAAAGTGGAGCTCGCGGAACCTTTTGTTAGTTTTCCGCCGGAGGCTTGGAACCATTTTTCTAGAAAATTGGGGCCCGAAAGGCGAAGAGAAAATGAGAAAATGAAATTTGGGCGGGCGTAAGTTTTGCCGTTTGACAAGGGTGAGACGAAGGCCGATTGGTTGCGAGAGGACTTGAGACCAAACTAACAAAAGCCGTACTTGTATATTATTTTTATTTTACGCTTTTTGGACGCCAGTTTTTTGTGTATGCGTATATAGTTTACGTATACATGCGTGTATAGTTTAGTTGTGAATGCGATATTTTCGGAAAATTTTTCCCAAAAAAAAAAACTTTTAAAATTTTTCCCAAAAAAAAAAAAACTTGGAAAATTTTTCAAACTAACAAAACTTAAAAAACTTTTGAGAAAAAAAAAATTAGAAAAAAAAACAAAAACTCCCCCCTCCGTTATACTTCCCCCTCCGTAATGCTTCCCCTCCCTTATACTTCCCCCCTTATACCCCCCTCCCTTATACTTCCCCCTCCTATATTTTTACTTCTCTTTAAGGAAGTTTTCGTTGGAAGCTCTTCAAACTAGTACTTTTCATTACCCCGAGTCCTCTACGTCCACCTTAACCTTAAGCCAATTCTGTGAAAGAAAATAATTTTTAAAGGGCCAGAAATAATTTTAAACTTAAAAAAATAAGATTTAAGAAACGTTTTCTAATTTTTTTGTTGTCTCGGGCCTTTTTGTGAGAGGAAACAGAAAAATAATAATAGTAATAATTGCGGACGTCTTATAACATTCTCTGCTTCACAATTTTTTTTTTCATTATCTATATTTCAGCTGTGAAGACGGCTGAGGCTGGGTTGGATATGGGGGGACAGCAAAGACGAGATATCAAGCAAATTGGTTTGTTCGCCCGAGGGGCAGAGTCTGCATTTGATACGCGTACAAACGGGAGGAGCCTTTTTGCCTGTGACATAACCACTCTATTTAAAACATGTTTTTCTCGGTCAAATTCCGATCGAATGTTCCAAACGAAAAAAAATATCGTTTATAAAAAAAATTTAGAAGGTCATAATCTCTTTTTAATGACTTCACCTTTTGAAGGGAAATAAAGTGAGAAAAAAAATATACCGGTTTCCGGCCTATTCATATTTTGTGACCTTTTTAATCCTAGACCGACCGTAATGGCCTTATACACTTGGGTAGCCCATCCTCAAATCTATTCAACGAAATCGTTATGGGGAAAAAATTTTAGATAGTGGAAGATAATATAATTTTGAGATTTTCTTGTTTCTGGAGTGGGTGGATTCTGGAAAGTTTTGGCCGACAACCCTGATTTTCAAAAATTTTCTTTCCACATTTTTACCATATTTTGCGTTCTCTACTTATTTTATGCCACTAAGTGCCATTTTCAGCTTTTCCACAGTCCGAATAAGAAACGTCGGTGTTTTCCTTGATGTTTTGCCATCATGAACTTTTTTCTTTGAGATCGTTGCATTATTCTATAAAATGTTTGAGTTATAAAATTTAGTTTCATTTTTCAGCGTTTAAAAATTATAGTTTTTTTTTAAATCTTGAAAAACGAGGTGATTATCCTTTGGAAAACGGAGCTCCATCTTTTATTTTATTCAGTCGTAAGATGCTATTCTGCTTGATCTACCCACTATGTAAATTTCGCTTAGTACTTAAAAATAATATCAAAACGGATAGTGAATTTCTCGGACTTAATCACAAGTCCGGACTAATCGGTTTTGATTCAGCGGACATTTGCATTTGTAACAGTTGATTTAGCGCATCCACGATAATTTGCAATGTAGATGCAAATCCGTTTGCGTGGGTCTTAAGACGATGCTTGCTGCCCGGAGTGGCCATGAAGGGTGAGGGGAAGGGAGTGCAGGGGGTGGAAGGAATATTGATTCAATCGGATCTCGAATGCAACGCCGACTTCACGTGAAAGACAAAAATCCGATGAATAAACACCTTTTTTTTTATCTTCATCCGGCCCCAGACGTGTAGGCCGCCTTCAGGGTGCGTATTTAAAACGCGATTGTCCCTTTCAATTCAAGAATTAACACCCACTTATAAACCACGTTCTACAAGTGCTTAACTGCCTTAACACTCGTCTTGTGAATTCAAGTCTTCTGACTTAAAATGAGTGTATACGTGTCGACATAACGCGGTTCGTCATAATGCATTTGACCATAAAATCGCAGAAATCGCAGGTTACTGTTCACAGAAAAAATCTGCAACTCAACGTAAAGAAAATAGTCGAAAACGTTCACCATAATGCATTTGAACAAAATACATCTCACCACAAAGAAGAAATTTAACACTTGTTTCGACATAAAATTTGTCGTTTCAACATAACATAGTTGAACATAAAGGAAACTTTCATTTTAAAGAACGTTTCGGCAAAAACTGTTTCTGTCGTTAGGCATAATACATCTCGCCATAAACTAGGGACAGCCAAAGAGCAAGCTTATTTTTGCCGTTTAAAACGCGATTATGGCGAAACGACAAAAATCTTTAAATTTGACACGTCACCATAATGCAATTGGCACATCCTCGCGAGAGAAAAAAATTAACCCCCTTGTGTTATAAAACGAGCTCCTATTGGCTGCCTGCTTGCTTTGCCTAGTTTATGGTGAGATGCCTATATGTTGAATTGCATTATCGTGAACTGTAAAGTGAAATTTTTGTCGTTTCGCCATAATCGCGTTTTAAACGGCGGTATTCTTTCGCTGTTCCTATTTTATGGTGCGACTATTGGCTGCCTGCTTGCTTTTCCTTGTTTATGGTGAGATGCCTTTATGTTGAATTGCATTATGGTGAACTGTAAAGTGAGGTTTTTTTCGTTTCTCCATAACCGTGTTATAAAACGAGCTCCTATTGGCTGCCTGTTTGCTTTTCCTAGTTTATGGTGAGATGCCTTTATGTTGAATTGCATTATGGTGAACTGTAAAGTGAGGTTTTTTTCGTTTCGCCATAATCGCGTTTTAGTTTCAAGGCGAAATAACAAGTTTAAAGAGAGGCTTTTATGGTGAGAAGCGTATGGTGACTTGCAATTTTTTTAAGTCTACTCGCATTTATTGAAAAATTCGCTCATGGCGAAACGCTTTATGTTGAAACGCATTATGCTGAAACGCATTATGGTGAACTACAGATTTTTTAAGTCGAAATGCAGATTTTTTATGTTCAACTGCTTCAGTGTGAAATGAGTGTTGAAAGGAGGATGGCCCGATCGATAATTCTAGCAGTTTTTGACCCTCAGGGGTCTCTAAGACCCATTTCTAAAGGTTAAATTGAACGGAACTAGGTACATTAGATTTTTTGTCAACAAACTGAGGATCGATTTCCATCCCTAGACTCTATTAAAAAATTCATTTCACTCAATTTAAAACGTCTCACAGTCGAAAGAACTCATTCAATACGCAATCATATCCGTTGATTAAATGCGATCTAGGGAGAAGAACAAGCGAAGCAATAGCACAGACAATTTATTCCGCAACACGCACCATCGGATGAGCACAATTATAAGAATGGAACACATCAAAGGGATGAAAAAGGGGGAAGATCCTTTGTGAGTTTTCTTTTCCTTATATTTATCTTAGGGGAAACCAGAAGCCTCAAGTTGTCTTGAATATTTTCCTTGAAATATCAGGTGAGGACAAAAGGTTGTATCCATTAAAATGTCAACACCAGTAGTTGAGATGTTGCTTTCTATCTTCGTACTCACGAGGAACCATTAAAAGCTATCGGACCACTTAAACCAATTGACAGATTTATAGCCAGACTGGGATAAGACAAAAACCTCTTTTTAATTGCTCAAGGCACAAATTAAGAAATCATGTCTGCTTTTTTATTTATTCCCTTTTTTTTGTAACGTTAGGTCCAGTATTATCTGAACAGTGCCGGAGACAGATGACAGACTGGAGATGACAGATCGAACATCAAAGGGATTCTGTCCACTTGGTTTCCTCTTAAACCCCCAGAGTATACAATGCCACCCCCTTATCAGGTTAACCGTTAACCCCCTCCATTTAATCAATACGCAAAACTAATCCGGACTTAATTGAATATAAATGGCGGACATTAAAAATTGGAAGAGCCGCTTTGTTCATCCTACACCAAGCAAATTGACTAAGTTAGAAAAAAAATTTTTTTTAAACTCAAATTTATAGGTTTTTCAAAATTTAGCTCAAGATAGGATGTATAAAAATAACCGAAAAAGATGAACCCTTTTTCCTTATTTTTTTAAAAGTTTTTCGTCAATTTTCCTGGCTTTTTCCTAATTTTTTTGAAGTTTTTCGTCAATTTTCCTGACTTTTTCTGGAATTTTCATCCAAAACAAACCCTAACAAACTGATTTTAAGGAGTTTTCCTCAATTTATACCCTCCACGTCGGGTTTTTGGGAAAAGGTCTTCCAGAATTTAAAAAAAAAAACTTTTTTGAAAAGAATAAAAACATAGAACTTCCCCCTCCGTTATACTTCCCCTCCGATATACTTCCCCCCTCCGTTCTACTTTCCCGCAACTGCGCTGCGGCCGAACCGTTGTTCCGATTTTCACCAAATACTCCTTATATTTTTTAAAAATTTTTGGTGTAAAAAAAATTATCAATTTTCTACATTAATTGTCATTTTGGTAGGGAGAAATTTCATACGTCACCCGTTATGAGAGGGACCTCCCTTGGGCAAAAATTCCATTATTTCTACCTTGATAACGTACTTAGAAAAACTTAAAAAATTACCGGGGGGGGGGGAGGGGGGGAGGGGGGAGCGTAAATTTAAAAAAGAAAACTTAAAAATTTTTTCGAAAAACAAACTTAGAAAATTTTTTGGAAAAAAAAAACTCCCCCCCTCCGTTATACTTCCCCTGCTTTATACTTCCCCTTTCGTTGTACTTTCCCCTCCGTTATACTTCCCCCTCCGTTGTACTTTCCCTCCCTTATACTTCCCTCTCCGTTGTACTTTCCCTCCCTTATACTTCCCTCTCCGTTGTACTTCACCTTCTTTATACTTCCCCCTCCGTTATACTTACCCCTCCGTTATACTTGCCTTCCCTTACATTTACCCCTCCGTTATACTTCCCCTCCGTTATACTTCCCCTCCGTTAAACTTCCCCCTCCTTTATACTTCCCCTCCCTTATAATTTCCCACTCCTTTATACTTCCCCCTCTTTTATACTTCCCCCTCTTATATCGTTCCTTCTCTTTAAAGAAGTTCCGTCGGGGCAGCTCCAGTCTACTTAATTGAGTTTTTTGGCGTGCTGGTCGGGAATATCCAAGGCTTCTTGTATCAAATTAAGAACCAGTTTTAAACTCAAAAATCTTTCTTTCCTCGTGCGGACACAAGGTGGCCAATACAGGATACAACATATGCTCTTCAATAATAATCATTACGAACTGCGTGTCCTGAACATATGCACAAAGGACACAATTACTTCTTAAATATAATAATTTTGAAATTCTTTAAAACCGTTGTAGGTTATAATTTGTAAGTCACACACACAAAAAAAAGTTAATTTTTTATCTTTATAAGAAGCCCTAAAGCGTCGAAAGAATGGCGAAATTTTTTTTCTTTTCAAAACTTTCTTGAGAGAACAAAGAAAATTTAATTTGTCTGAAAAGCTCGAAGGTAAAAAAAGCCAGTTTGGGACAGAGGAAGGAGCCTTTGAAAAATTTTCATGTTCAACGTAACGAAAACGTCGAGTTGTATTATTAACTTTTTTTCAAAAATGTATTTTTCACCGAGGTAACTTATAAAGAATTTTCCCTCAGTTTAGAATAATTTTTTTTCCAAAAGACGTACATCGACCGGAAAAATACGTTCGTTACAAAGTTTTCGAACATTAAATGTTTGAAAGAGGGTTTTTAGAGAGAAAAAAGGAAAAAAAAGGGGGAAAGGAAAAAGAGAGGAAAATGACGGCTCGGAAAAGTTTTTAACGACACTGACGGTTTGTCATACTTTTTCTTTCTTTAGACACCTTCGCGGTCCCTATAAAAAAGCACGTATGGGCTAATTTTATATGCTTTTGTACGCCTCTTGTATATCGCTCTAAAAAGCGGAATTTTTAGTCCCTTTGAAAGGTTTTATTTTTAGAAATGCTATTTATGAGTGGATTCTTTTTTGTATTGTAATAAAATTTTTTTCACAAAAAAATTACTCGAATGTGAGTCTTTGTCACCTAATGGATGGCCTCGGCAGGCGTTACTGAAAAATAAAATAAAACTTTTACCCTCCTCCTGAAAATCCCAAGTACACACTGGTTTGAAGAGCTTCCATCGAAAACTTCCTTAAAGAGAAGTAAAAATATAGGTGGGGGAAGTATAACGGAGGGGAGGTATAGGGGAGGGGAAGTATAACGGAGGGGGAGGTATAGGGGAGGGGAAGTATAACGGAGGGGGAGGTATAGGGGAAGGGAAGTATAACGGAGGGGGAGGTATAGGGGAGGGGAAGTATAACGGAGGGGAAAGTATATCGAAGGGGGAAGTTTTTTTTCAAAAATTTTTCCAACTTTTTTTTCAAATATTTTCCGAGTTTTCTTTTTTAAATTTGCGCTTTTTTCTTTTTTAAGATCTTATTTTTCGACATTTTTCCAGGTATCAAGGAAGAAATAATGGGATTTTTGCCCATGAGAGGGCCCTCTCGTAAGGCGTGAAAGTATGAAATTTTTCCCTACTAAAATGATGAAAAATGAAAATTATCATTTTTTTACACAAAAAATTCGTAAAAAATATAAGGAATGAAAATATGGTGAAAATCGCACCAATTTTTTAAAATTTCAGACAGACATATCTCCGCCATTTTTTCGAAATTCAAAAATCGCCCTCGTTCGTTTCTTGTTCACCGGCTAAAGAAATTTGTGTGAAAATTTGGTGAAAATCGGTTAAAATAGTGGCCGTAAAGTGTTCCGGAAAAAAATCCTACCGACGGCCGGCCGGCACCACAGACAAAGTTGAGATCGGTAAAGATCAATATTCGATTTGGCCATCCGGGGTCTTGAAGACCCTTCCCCAAAAAGCCGACGTGGAGGGTATCACAATAACTTCTTTAAAGAAGTTAAAAATGAAATGAAATTACGGAAACTGTCTTAGAATCTTTAGGTATATTTTAAAAAAATGAATAGAAAATTGATATTTTTAGCTAATTATTTTGACAGAAATTTTACTAAAAATTGAGGTATTTGAAACTTCCAGAAGTTCATAAAAATCAATTTTATCAAATTGACCTTTTTGGACGAATTTTGAGTTTTTTTTAAATATATATTTTTTTTATTAAAGTGGGTTGTGGAGTATTTTTTTGTTTCAAAATGGCATCTGGTGTTTGTGGAGATGACTTTCCGAGTGAAAAGTTGCCGATAGTTTCAATTTTTTTGCTTTTTCCCCTCGAAGTTTGACAAAGTTGACGAACTCCTGTATTCCCTAATGCACAATAACGTCCTCCAATAGAGCCACTCTTATTGGATTTGACTCTTCTTTTAAAAACTTTTCCTGTTTTCTCTTCGTATCCTTTTATCCGAACGAAATCCTGACTCTATTTTTATGGAAGAAAAAAAAAAAACGTAAAAAACCTGAAGAAAAAAAACATTCTTAAAAATAGAATTACCATTTGCTTTCCAAAAATAGAGATTGACGAAAGACCACTTGAAGTTTCCGTTCATTTTTATTGTCGGGAGCTTTTAGTCTTTTCGGTATAAAACATGTCCATTTACAAGTTGACTATTTTTAAAGGTGAATTCTTGCTGAATTTAATTGTTGTTTTGTTATATCTTGATTGATGTCGGTCCCGATTGATAGATATTGTCGCTTATCCACGGCGATAGAACATGAGGAGTACAGGGCATAAATAAATGTACTTCCAACCTCCCTAGACAACCACGAATAAATTAGAAGGTGGCTTTGAGTTATTGATAAGAAGATCGAGGTGGGCAAACGGTTGATATACAGTCCTCGACTCATCCCCGACACTTGTAAATTAAAACGCGGGGTGATTTAAGAGATCCGAACGTTCTTTTTGTCTATTGTTGAGTCGGGCGTAAAAATAGCGAACAGTTGTCTCGGAATAAGCGGACTCGGTTTACCATAAGTAGCCTTCATTACGGTGAAACCTGTGCACCGTGAACGACGTTGTAAACGCGAACGTTTTCCAGGTCGTTATGGTCTCTTTTGTCTTCGCTTCGATGCTTAGTCTTCCTGGTTGAATGCACAAGTTCAAAGAACTTGAAGATTGTAAAATTTTCAAGGTATTTCGTCCTAATAAGTCCTTCTTAAGACCCGTGGCCTTGTCATTTCTAGAAATACTTCTCAGAAATATTCTTCCCTTTTATTTAGATAATTCAAATCTTTGTTATTGTTTTTTTTTCATAAAAGAGCATGAGTAATCGTCGTAAATCATTCGAAGAATCCATTGTCACAAATCAAGATGTGCGAAGTTGAGAATTTCTATAGATATATGACTTTTTGACAAGCTGTCACACTCATTTTTATTATCTAACTAATTCCTTCTAAAAGAAATTAAAATACTAGTTTGAAGAGCTTCCAACGAAAACTTCCTGTATAAAAATAGGAGTAAAAATATAGGAGGGGGAAGTATAAAGGAGGGGAGGTATAAGGGAGGGGAAGTATAACGGAGGGGAAGTATAAAGGAGGGCGAAGTATAACGGAGGGGAAAATATAAGGGAGGGGAAGTATGACGGAGGGGGAAGTATGACGGAGGGGGAGGTATAACGGAGAGGAAGTTTTTTTTCCAAAAAATTTTGTTAGTTTTTTTTTGAAAAATTTTCCGGTTTTTTTTTTTTTGAAAAATTTTCCGAGTTTTTTTTCCAAAAATGTTCTTTTCTTTTTTCTTTTTTTAAATTTTCTGTTTTCTTTTTTAAATTTGCGTTTTTCTTCTAAAACTTTCTACATAAAAATAGGAGTAAAAATATAGGAGGGGGAATTATAAAGGTATAAAGGTAGGTCTACACGGAGAGAGCTAGAGCGACACTGATTGCGTAGAGCAGTGTCAGCAGCGTCTACACCATGAGCTAGAGTGAGAGCTAGAGTTAGCTTCCGAGACCGCTCTCGCTCTCGCTCTCACTGGTGATTGCGAGAGCAATTGACAGTGTGTCTACACACCCCCCCTTTCTTGCAATTGCGCGAGAGCGAGATTCGTCGTAATTTCACTCAGTAGTCTTCCGACCGTCTGATTATGGGTTCGTCGAGGCAAAATCATGCTTGCGCAGCACTCGTGATTGTATTAATTATCAAAAGGAGACGTGAAAGGAGACGAAAACGACGTGTTTGGGTGAAAGAGTGGATGGCATTTGTAGCAAATTCATTCGCCAGAGCCGCTGTGGAAACTGCTCTCCTGCTTCGGTCCTTGTATACATCGGAGGATACATCCCAAAGCTCGGGATACGCCTCCAAGCGGCTGATAAAACTTTCCGTTTCCTCTTTAGGTAGGTCTACACGGAGAGAGCTAGAGCGACACTGATTGCGTAGAGCAGTGTCAGCCGCGTCTACACCATGAGCTAGAGTGAGAGCTAGAGTGAGCTTCCGAGACCGCTCTCGCTCTCGCTCTCACTGGTGATTGCGAGAGCAATTGACAGTGCGTCTACACACAACCCCTTTCTTGCAATTGCGCGAGAGCGAGATTCGCCGTAATTTCACTCAGTAGTCTTCCGACCGTCTGATTATGGGTTCGTCGAGGCAAAATCATGCTTGCGCAGCACTCGTGATTGTATTAATTATCAAAAGGAGACGTGAAAGGAGACGAAAACGACGTGTTTGGGTGAAAGAGTGGTGAAACTGCCATCCGCTTTTATAAACGTCGTCCGTCTCACTGCCACTCTTCCGTTTCTTAATTTTTCTCAATTCGCTGTTGAGTTGCGTCCTTATATTAGTTTCCTCCCGATTTCTTTGGCATCTGTTGCAAATTCTTTCGCCAGAGCCGCGGTGGAAACTGCTCTCCTGCTTCGGTCCTTGTATACATCGGAGGATACATCCCAAAGCTCGGGATACGCCTCCAAGCGGCTGATAAAACTTTCCGTTTCCTCTTTCGTCCACTGCCGACCCGAATTATCGCTCTAGCAACTAGTTTCCGACAGGTGAAACTTCTCGAGACAGATTCCGAGATCACTTGCAGTGCCGTCCACACGTCGAGAGGGAAGGGGAAACGCTAGAGCCCGAGAGCACCTCGAGAGTGCTCTCGCAACTACTCTAGGGTACTCTAGGGGGCGTCCAGACTTCTCTCGAGAGCTCTAGCTCTCGCTCTACCGCAATAAGTGTCCCCGTGTAGACCTACCTTTTCGTCCACTGCCGACCCGAATTATTCGCCATCGCTCTAGCAACTAGTTTCCGACAGGTGAAACTTCTCGAGACAGATTCCGAGATCACTTGCAGTGCCGTCCACACGTCGAGAGGGAGGGGGAAACGCTAGAGCCCGAGAGCACCTCGAGAGTGCTCTCGCAACTACTCTAGGGTACTCTAGGGGGCGTCCAGACTTCTCTCGAGAGCTCTAGCTCTCGCTCTACCGCAATAAGTGTCCCCGTGTAGACCTACCTTAAGGGAAGTATAGAGGGGAGGTATAAGGGAGGGAAGTATAACGGAGGGAAGTATAACGGAGGGGGAAGTATAAAGGAGGGCGAAGTATAACGGAGGGGAAGTTTTTTTTCCAAAAAATTTTTTAAGCTTTTTTGTGAAAAATTTTCCGAATTTTTTTTTATTATTTTCCGAGTTTTTATTTTTGAAAAATTTTCCGAGTTTTTTTTTTAATTTTCCGAGTTTTTTTCCAAAAATTTTCTTTTCTTTTTTCATTTTTTTTTTGAAAAGAATTTCCGTTCTCTTTTTTAAATTTTCACTTTTTTTCTCCAAAAAATGTTCTAAGTTCGGTAGAAATATTGGGAGTTTTGCCCGAGTGAGGTCCCTCTCTAAGGCGTGGAAGCATGAAATTTCTCGCTAATAAAATGATAAGGTAAAAAAAAGGCAATTTTTTCACCAAATCGTCGAAGTTGAAGTGTGAATGCTCTAGTGTGGGAATCGAACCCACGACCTTTGACCACCGTGCACCAAGGAAATTGACGAAAGGCCGCCCCCTTTTTTAAAGGTTTGTCTGCCTAAAAAACCCCGTTTATTATGGAATAGTCGGTCTCATTTTTTTGTCAAATATTTTTACGAGTTTATTTCTCTAGAACTATTTGTATCATATCTTGTTATTGGGTGTAAAACCCGAGCTTCTTATGATAGATTAGAAGATAAACGTCGTTTCGTAATCTCCGGGAGGAAAGAGGCTTCTGGTTTTAAAAAATTTTTTATTCTAATCCCCAGCAGAAAACTGGACTAAAATAACTCACTTTGATAGCTAAATCAACCAGATTGAGCCCCGAGGTGGATTATTCTAGTTTACGTATTCCGTGCGTCTTTTCGGGGGTTGTAAAAGTTGAAGTTTACAAATCGCGGTTGTGGGGTTGGATTTTTTTTCGAAAAGTCACGCCCGACACGACAAATGGAAGTTGTGACGTCACATCAATCCAAAGTTAATGCACTTTAAAAGTTAAATAAAGATGGAAGAAGGGGCTTTTTCTTTTTTACCCTCGGAAGTTTACTGGGGGGACCTCACGGAGAAGGTTATTAAGTTGATTAAGATCTTGAAAACCGGTGAGATGTTGATTTATACTCTAGATGTAGATCACATCCTTTGAATAGAAAACCTTCCCCTACAACAGCGATTTTCACACGAATTTTTTTTTTCAAACACAAAAATCTTTTCCCCTCCAAAGTACTTCTTTAAAACATTAAATGGGGAGAAACAAAAAAAAAGTCTTGACAAAAGTTCCTCTTCTTTCAATTTAAAACGATTTCGATATCCTTTCAAAGGAAGACTTAAAGGTTTTAATTAAAAAAAACGTTTTTAACAATTTTCGTTAAAAAAATCTCTGCACCTAAACAAATTCCAACATTTCACATGACTCCCATAAAGGAATTCCTTTCCATTTGTTTATTAACCATTAATATAAATATTTTGTAATTATTAGTTAAACCGGTAATTCACCCTTTATTGCTTTTAGAAACTATTATTTTACGTTGTGTTTAATGAAGTAAAAGCTTTCGTGGAATTTCAAATTAAAACGGACAGAAATGAAGTTTTAAAAGGGCGAATAAGTTCCGGCTATGTTCTACTCCACTCTCGTTCCCTTGGCAAAATGGAGAAAACTCCGAAAGTTCTGAAGCTCATTTTTGTCTTCGGAGTTTTTGATGTCCTTAGTAATGAGAAGGGATTCTGGCAGTCAGGAGGCTGGGCAAGTTCTGGAAGGTCTTAGCTGCTGGGGAGAACACCGTTCAACATAACGCATTTCACCCTAAAGCAGTTGAAAAAAATCGGTAGTTCACCATAATGCGTTTGGGCATAATGCAATTGAACATAAAGCTCTCAACAGTTCACAAATTATGAGCCTCATTTCAACACAAAGCGTTTAGCCATAAGCGACTTTTTAGCAAAAAAAGGGCAAGTCACCATAACGCGTCTCACCATAAAAGCCTCTGTTTAAACTTGCTGTTTCGTCAAAAAACTGTTTCTGAAGTTTAGGCATAATATATCTCACCATAAACCAGGGACAGCGAAAGAACAAGCCAGTTCATTTTACATATTACAGTTCACCATAAAGCCATTCAATATAAAGCATCTCACCATAAACTAGGAAAAGCAAGCAGGCAAGGGAGTCAATTTTTTTCTCTCGCGAGGATCAACACGTTTTGTGACACAAGGGAGTTGTGTCACAAAACCGCGAGGATGTGCGAATTGCATTATGGTGAGATGTATTATGCCCAAACGACAGAAACAGTATTATGGCGAAACGACGAGTTCTTTATAATGGAAGTTTCCTTTATGTTCAAACGACAAATTTTATGTCGAAACGACAAGTGTTCAATCTCTTCTTTATGGTGAGATATATTATGTTGAAATGCATTATGGTGAACGTTTTCGACTATTTTCTTTATGTTGAGTTGCAGATTTTTCCTGGTAAACTATAACTCGCAATTTCTGTTATTTTATGGTCAAACGCATTAGTGCGAACCGCATTACGTCGAAACGCATACACTCCTACTATGCATAGATCACCTCAGAGCAGGACATATTCGCAATCATAATTATTACGATTATGATTATAACAGCAATCATATCATTCTTACTATGATTACGATTATGATTATAACAGCAATCATATCATTCTTACTATGATTACGATTATGATTATAACAGAAATCATATCATTCTTACTATGATTACGATTATGATTATAACAGTAATCATATTATTCTTCATATGATTACGATTATGATTATAACAGTAATCATATCATTCTTCATATGATTACGATTATGATTATAACAGAAATCATATCATTCTTACTATGATTACGATTATGATTAGGTATAACAGTAATCATTACTATGATTACGATTATGATTATAGCAGTAATCATATCATTCTTACTAGGATTGCGATTACGGAATTAGATTACGTGTTTTTTTGGAGTGACTTATTCAAAATATTGTGAGAAAATACGATTTTTTTTTTTCAAAAAATGGTAAAAAATCATTATATTCTATAAAAAAAAAGTATGATTTTTAAGTAAAATTAATTAAAAAAAAAGAAAGAAAAATTCTATGACTTACATCTTTTAAAAATAAATCAAAAAAACCCCGATTTTTTCAAAAAACTTAAAATTGACGGATTTTCTAAAAAAATATTTTTTTAAAGCTATAATAATTTTCTCGAAAAAGTCAAAAAAATTTTAAAATCTGATTTTTAAATAAAGATTTTAACACAATCATGGCCCTGCGGTAGCAGGGACTAATAGGTATATTTCTTTTCTTCCTTAACGAAAATGCCTAGAACTCTCCAAGTCGATTCGTTCAAACGATGTATAGCTGTGTTTACTAAATAACGCTTAAAAATAAATGAAAAGATTTTAGAATTAAATTAAGGTTTTAACCTTCTTTAAATTAATTAGGTCATTAAACCTCTGGTTATGTACAACTCCTATTTTTGGCTTAATCTTCCCATCCCGGTTTTAATTGGAGAGGATTTTACACGCCCATGGTTAGAATCAAAAGCTCCCCTTTTTTTACTCAAATTATTCAACAATTAAAACTTCCGAGGACGACTGAATAAAAAAAAAGTTATAAAAAAAAGGATGAGTACGTCGTGATTTTTATAATCGGATCGCTCCTGTCACTTCTCACAACGGGCAATTAAATCCATTAAAAAACTTAACTTTTTTTCTCCCGAAAGGTGACTTTTAAATAAAAAACTGACAAATTAAAAAAAGGGAGAATAGAAGGTAAAAAAAGAATTTTCGTGTGGTGTTAAGCTGACAGGTGTACCAGCTGATGAAGACCACTTAGTGTCAGGTGGGAACCATTGTTAAGCCCATGACTGGTACAAAGCTCGCCTCTCTGACACAGCTACTGTTATTAGTCCGTCCGAGTTTTGCAATCTTCTTCTTTTTTTTGTTGTATTCTTTTGACTCGACCGCTTTTTTAAAAAAAACCATTAGTCAATTTTTGAAAGAAGATATTTAAAAAAAAAGTTGTTAATGAGTAAACTTAGTTGGAAGTTTTTGGTTCATTAAAATATTATTTGGGGGAGGCCCTGGGAGGTCGAAGATAAACGAGGTAGGTGGACAACGTGATATACAACGTGTTTGTATTTTCCAAAGCACTCTCGACAGGGTGTCTACAGACGCTTCCGTTGAGGAAGTCCTTACCTACTTTAAAAGCTACCAAAACAAATTTTTTTCGTCCCCTGGACCCTTTAAGAGGATGTTTATGTAAGCAGTAGGTAGAATTTTTTCTCCTTCCGTACTCAACAACATTTTCTAGAAGATTAGTACACTTAAGTGCTCCCAGAAGACCGAGAAAACGCCAAAAGATTTGAAAAAAACGGTTGTTTTTTGCATGAAAAATCGTGGAAAACGCTCAAAAAGACTGCTGAAAAGGAACTCGCTTTTGAAGGTGTTTCTTGGCCCCGGGGGGCTTGAGGCTAGATGAAGATGGCTCGGAAAAAAGTACTGGTTTGAAGAGCTTCCAACGAAAACTTTCTTAAAGAGAAGTAACAATATAGGAGGGAAAGTATATGGGAAGAGGAAGTATGTATAGGAGGGGGAAGTATAACGGAGGGGACGTAAAACGGAGAGGGAAGTATATGGGAGGGGAAGTATAGCAGAGGGGGAAGTATAATGGTGGGGGAAGTATAACGGTGGGGGAAGTATAAGGTAACGAAAGTATAACGAAGGGAGTGGAAGTATAAAGGAGGGAAAGAATAAGGAAGGGGGAAGTTTTTTTCGAAAAATTTTCGGGTTTTCCTTTTTTTTTTTAATTTTCCGAGTTTTTTTTTTGAAAAATTTTTTAAGTTTTTTTTCAAATATTTTCCCGGTTTTCCTTTTTTTGCGCCTTTTTTTTTTTTTTTTTTTTTTTTTTTTTTTTGGAAAAATTTTCAAGTTCTTTTTTTAAATTTTTTATGTGTCAAGGTAGAAATAATGGGCTCTTTGGCCTACGGATGTGCCTCTCTTAATGGGTAGAAGTACCTACGAAATTTCTCCCTACTAAAAAAAATATTAATTAAAAAGTGGAAATTTTTGTACACCAAAAATTCTTAAAAAATATGAAGAGTAATTGGTGAAAATTTGGTGAAAATTTGGTGAAAATCGGATTAACGGTTCGGCCGCAGCGAATTTTTTAAAATTTCAAACAGATAATATATCTCCGCCATTTTTTCAAAATTCAAAAATCGCTCTCGTTATAATCTTCTTCACCGGCTAAAGAAATTTGTGTGAAAATTTGGTGAAAATCGGTTGAAAACTGTGGCCGGCCGGCCGGAACCACAGACGAAGTTGAGATCGGTGTAGATCAATATTCGAATTGATCCTCCGGGGTCTGGAAGACCCTTCCCAAAAAACCCGACGTGGAGGGTATCACAATAACTTCTTTAAGGAAGTTAATTAATTTACGTTTGCAAATGTGCACTCGGATCTCGTTTTACCGGAAATTCTAGGTTTCTTCACAAAAATAAACGTTCTTCCCCGACGCGACCTTAAAAAAAAGTGATTGATCGAATTGTAGTTATTAGCTAAGTTTTTCGTAAAGGACACAGCCCTGGCTGACAATAAAAAATGGACGGGACAATAAATTCCCCTCCCCTCTCAAACCCTTCGTTTATCGAGGAACAAGTCAATTACGTTTATTACTTCCAGTCAACTTTGATTGATCGAAACTAGAAAAATGCCAAAAAGAAGAAAAGTTTTCGTTAAAGAAATGCGATATTTCGGCAAACCTTGATTAAGGGTTCCTTTTTTTCTTTACCTGCATCTTTCAAAGATTCAAAGAAACGTTTAGATAGTTATTAGAGTAATAAAGGGTCTTTTGACCTTTTTTAAAAAAGGTGGAGCCTCAGGGGTAAATAGTGGCTATTATTGTCTTCATGCGATTCGATAATCACTTGAAAAAAGGAAAATGGTAATTATTAATAAATAGCCTTTTGGACCACGCAATCTGGGCATTACGCACCTAAAGGTCTGTCATTAAATCTTTTACTATTATTAATTCTTTTATTAGAAAAAAAATCTTCTCAGTAGGTACCAAACTTGAGCTCATTTTTTTTAATGGAGTTGAGAAGCTTTTTTTCTTCTTTACTAATTTGTTTGCCGATATCGTAGTATCTGACTGATATAAATAATTCTAATTAAAAATACAAAAGAGAGGGAAAAAAAAGCCTCTTAACTAGAAACTCGCGTGTTCGACCCCGCGAGGAGAATCTTCAATTTATCTCGGTGCGGCAAACGTTTTTTTCCCTCTCTCTCTTTCTGAGGGGCTTTCGCTTATCTCTATCGCTGAAATTCATTCATTTTACATACTAATGTCTCTCGCATGACAAAGATAGTTTTGTTTCAATTGAACAAAAATGTAAATTGCCTTTTAATCAATAGTTTGCCTTCCTATGTCGCGTTATGAGGTCTCCATTTCGCCAAATCCTCAACGCAGTTAACCTAAAATGTTAAGTACAAATCTAGAAAAGGCAGCGGAGAGAAAGGGAAGACTAAAAGCACCATAAGAAAAGGAAGTGAAAAAGATGTTGAGCGTTTTACAATATCTAATAAATTTTATTGGGCTATAAAAAAACTTTCTAATGGTATATTGTCTTGTTGTGGTGGAGTCTATAATAAATCCGAAGAGATTTTTTGCTTCTCCACAAAAAATGAAATGTTTTGGATGCAGCGCTTGGGTTTCTATTGGCTGAAAGGTTGGGCGTGCATTCCGTGGCCCTGGGCTGCGAACTTTCCTTAGGTGCCCAATGACGTTTTACCAGCTATTCACGATTTTCAGTGTGGTAGATTTAACGTTATTTCAGTCTTGGTCTCCTTCCAAACAAGACTGCCAGTCGTCGGTTGCCAGGCCCAGGCTGTCAACGTCGTTGCTGAGTTGTGTTAGCTGTAGCGCAGGTTCATCATAAGCGGCCGAAGGCCAAAGTCCGAGGCTGCAGGTTCCATATGGAGATGTGGGAGATGTAAGCTGTAAATGAGAATGTAAATGTGTCAGGAACCTTCCCAGTCATCCACAAACTCAAAGGATGCATCATTGGAAACTCATAGTAGGTCACAAGCTAAAATTGAAAGGAAGCTCTGTACAAAATTTCAAATCAATCGGTGCACTAGGCTGTAGCCTTAGCTGAATAAGAAGAAGATAAACGCTATAGGGGAAAAACCGGGTTTTCAGAGTTGTATTTCTCAGCACTCTGTTTACCGATCGACTTCAAATTTTATTCAGGTCTTCTCTGATTCAATATGAGTAAATTCTGCAAATTTCAAGTCGATTGGTACACAGGGTGCCGAGATATACAACTCTGAAAACCCGGCTTATCGCCTATAGCTTGTTCTTCTTCTTCTTATTCAGCTAAGGCTACAGCCTCTCCTAGTGCACCGATTGACTTGAAATTTTGCACAGAGCTTCCTTTCAATTTTAGCTAGTACCTTTTCGGCAATATTAGTTCTCTAGGATGATCATTCAAATGTGATCTTATTGCTAGTACATATGATCATTCAAATGTGATATTATTGCTAGTACATATGATCATTAAAATGTGATCTTATTGCTAGTACATATGATCATTCAAATGTGATCTTATTGCTAGTACATATGATCATTCAAATGTGATCTTATTGCTAAAACATATGATCATTCAAATGTGATCTTATTGCCAGTACATATGATCATTCAAATGTGATCTTATTGCTAGTACATATGATCATTCAATGTGATCTTATTGCTAGTACATATGATCATTCAAATGCGATCTTATTGCTAGTACATATGATCATTCAAACGTGATCTTATTGCTAGTACATATGATCATTCAAATGTGATATTATTGCTAGTACATATGATCATTCAAATGTGATCTTATTGCTAGTACATATGATCATTCAAATGCGATCTTATTGCTAGTACATATGATCATTCAATTGTGATCTTATTGCTAGTACATATGATCATTCAAATGTGATATTATTGCTAGTATGTACATATGATCATTCAAATGTGATCTTATTGCTAGTACATATGATCATTCAAATGTGATCTTATTGCTAGTACATATGATCATTCAAATGTGATATTATTGCTAGTACATATGATCATTCAAATGTGATCTTATTGCTAGTACATATGATCATTTAAACGTGATCTTATTGCTAGTACATATGATCAATCAAATGTGATATTATTGCTAGTATGATCATTCAAATGCGATCTTATTGCTAGTACATATGATCATTCAAATGTGATCTTATTGCTAGTACATATGATCATTCATATGTGATCTTATTGCTAGTACATATGATCATTCAAATGTGATCTCATTGCTAGTACATATGCTCATTCAAATGCGATCTTATTGCTAGTACATATGATCATTCAAATGTGATATTATTGCTAGTACATATGATCATTCAACTGTGATCTTATTGCTAGTACATATGATCATTCAAATGTGATCTTATTGCTAGTACATATGATTTAAAAAAAATCATTCTCACAACTAATTAAAACATGTATAAACCTGCTCCTTTGGCCTAAAGTGGTTGCCCTGTTTTGGTCCAAAGTACCTCACCAAATAATCCGGTACCTCCATCGGATTGGTCTAAAGTGGATGCAGTCGAAGTCCGTTGCTGCATGTTTTATCTTGGAGATGTTACTGGCGGCGATGTGGGAGATGTAAAAAGTGTGTCTGTTGAACCTATGCAGTCATCCACCAACTCAAAGGCATCATTGGAAACTCAGTAGGTCCGTCAAGTTATAGGATTAGTTCCCCTTGAAACGGCCTTCAGGGACGAAAAATTGCTATATGATCTCAAAATCCAATATTTGAGTTCATTTTGAGTCTTGAGCTCTTCGTGTCTTGAGAAATAACTTAATTTCGCACCCACGTCTCGAAGTTCGAGCCCCCCAAAACAATTAGCAATATTGGATCCGACGTCAATAACTGGGGGAAAAACCCTCTCTTTAATATCTAGCGTATTGTACCAGAACAAATATTGAAGTTAGTGACACTCCTTAGGAAATAATAACATCTTTCTCCAAATAAAAAAATAGGATGTTTCAATTATTGGAAGACAAGATTTTTAGAAAAATAAATATTGAAAGGGACCCCTATCTTTTGAGATTTACGTCCATGTTTTCATGTCCTCGACTAATTGTACATTTCCAAACCGTAGAAATCTCGTTATAAATATAACTCGTTTAAAACTTAAATTACGATCTTCACATCACCGTTATGTAAATTAACAAGGGGGCCTCCGGAACAACTCTGTCCTCCCCCGAGTCCTTCATAAGAGGTTTAGAGACTGTTACGAAGTTAGATTGTTTCAGGTGTGTGTATTTTAGGCTGGAAAATTATTTACTCGCTAATTTTATACGTGGGAAAGCGGAAATAAAACATTTTTTTTGTTTAACAAAAGAGCCTTTGAAAAGGGCCGCTTTATTTTTTGATATGCCGCTTTAGTGGGCGTATTCTTGGGGTTTTTTTTCATTCAGAATTGGTAATTAAGGATTATTAGGAATATCGGGTTACCTTTATTCCTTGTCACGTCTTTTCTTTTGTACACCCTTTTACTTCAAAAAACTTACCTGACTCGATATCCCAACATCTGCCACCAAACTTTTAATTTTGAACAAAGATTATTTTCTCAGGCAGCAGCATTTTTCCGGAACACTTTACGACCATCGTTTTCATCGGATTTTCACCAAATTTTCACACAAATTTCTTTAGCCGGTTAAGAAGAATGCAACGAGGGCAATTTTTGAATTTCGAAAAAATAGAGGAGATATGGCTGTTTGAAATTTTAAAAAATTCGCTGCGGCCGAACCGTTAATCCGATTTTCACCAAATTTTCACCAATTACTCTTCATATTTTTTAAGAATTTTTGGTGTACAAAAATTGCCACTTTTTAATTAATATTTTTTTAGTAGGGAGAAATTTCGTACTTCTACCCATTCAGAGAGGCACATCCGTAGGCGAAAGAGCCCATTATTTCTACCTTGACACTTTAAAAAAAAAACTTATAAATTAAAAAAAAATGCGCAAATTACCAGCAAAAAAAACCCGGAAAATTTTTCGAAAAAAAAAAAAAAAACTCGGAAAATTATTTTTAAAAAACTTGAAAATTTTTTGAAAAAAAAAAAAAAAAAAATTCGGAAAAATTAAAAAAAAACTTATAAAATTTCTTGAAAAAAACTTGGAAAATTTTTCGAAAAAAAAAAAAAGAATACTTGGAAAATTTTTCGAAAAAATACTTCCCCCTCCCTTATACTTCCCTCTAATTTATACTTCCCCCTCCTTTATACTTCCCCCTCGATTATACTTCACCCACCTTATACTATACTTCCCCTCCTATATTGTTACTTCTCTTAAGGAAGTTTCGTTGGAAGCTCTTCAAACCAGTACTTTTGTTCGGAAGATGAAGAATTAGCTTTGAAGTACTTGTCTCAAATGTTCAAGTTTTCGTAGTACTTATTCAAATAAAATATTCACTTTTCTCTTTCCATGATAATTATGTATATGATTGTGATGGATGACACGGAGGTTAAAAAAATGCTTTATGAATAATTTAAACCTCCTTTTAGGTCAATTCAATCATACCCTTTTTTTCAACCCTTTTTATTGTTTTTCTGATTGAATTTTTATTTTTTTTTTTTAATAAATTGTCATTTTCCCATTCAACGTGTGCAATTAACTGATTGTACAAAAGCCCCTTTTGTATGTGTTTCCCGGCGAGATAATTAATTTGAACCTTCATCCCGCAGAAAGAGAGAGAGAGAACTCGTGGAAAAACAAATTAAACACCCTGTATTTTGATAAAATGGGAATCGGTGTGTTAATTTTATTCTAAATTCTGAAAATCTTCTATAGACAGTCCAACTGTGCATTAAATTTGTCAAATAAAAAAAATAATGAAATTGAAAACTCTCTTTTTCGAGGGTTCGACCCTCCCTCGTCGAATTTCGAGGAAAACCCATTTTCTACATACGATTACCGTAAATCTCAGAAAACGATCAAAGTTCAAGAATAAAAAGGGGGATAAACACCCCTGTTTTGATCTCAAAAAATCACTTTTACATAAATATGTGAAAAGTTAAAAAAAAGGTTTTTAACTTTTTTCCGCGGAGATCTATTCTGGAGATGCGGGTTCGAGTCCTGCTCGGGGGGCAAATTTTTGTAGTCTCTTCTTCCTTCCTGTTTTTATTCCTTCAAATTTAAATTAGAGTTATCATACCCTTTTTTTCAACCCTTAATTTTATTGTTTTTTTTCTGATCAATTTTTATTTAATTCCCTTTTTTTTTAGTTTTTAATAAATTGTCATTTCTCCATTCAACGTTGCAATTAACTGATTGTACAAAGCCCCTTTTGTATGTGTTTCCCGGCGAGATAATTTAATTTGAACCTTCATCCCCCGCAGAAAGAGAGAGAACTCGTGGAAAACAAATTAAACACCCTGTATTGATAAAATGGGATCGGTGTGTTAATTTATTCTAAATTCTGAAAATCTTCTATACGTCCAACTGTGCATTAAATTTGTCGAATAAAAAAAATATGAAATTGAAACTCTCTTTTTCGAGGGTTCGACCTCCCTGCGAATTTCGAGGAAAACCCATTTCTACATACGATTACCGTAAATCTCAGAAAACGATCAAAGTTCAAGATAAAAAGGGGGATAAACACCCTCTGTATTGATCTCAAAAATCACTTTTTACATAAATATGTGAAAGTTAAAAAAAGGTTTTTAACTTTTTTTCCGCTTAACAGCGGAGATCTATTCTGGAGATGCGGGTTCGAGTCCTGCTCGGGGGCAAATTTTTGTAGTCTTCTTCCTTCCTGTTTTTATTCCTTAAAATTTAAATTAGAGTTAAAAATTTGATTGTTAAACACATTATTATAAGAAATACCTAAATATCAATATTTTGGGATACTTTGCGGCACAAAATTTAAATTGAATAATGAAAATCCCCTGAATAATAAATAAAACGACGTGGAGGTATCACAATAGCTTCTTTAGGGGGAAGCATAAGGAGGGAAGTAAGGGCGGGAAGTTTAAGGGGGGAAGTATAACGGAGGGGAAGTATAATGGAGAGGAAGTATAAAGGAAAAGGGAAGTATAACGGAGGGGAATTTTTTTTTAAAAAATTTCTAAGTTTTTTTCTTAAAGAGAAGTAAAAATATAGGAGGGGGAAGTATAAAAGAGAGGAAGTACAACGGAGGGGGAATATAAAGGAGGGGAAGTATAACGGAGAGGAATTATAAAGGAAAGGGGAAGTATAACGGAGGGGGAATTTTTTTTTTCGAAAAAAATTTCTAAGTTTTTTTTCTTAAGAGTAAAAAATAGGAGGGGAAGTATTAAAGAGGGGAATACAACGGAGGGGAAGTAGTATAAAGGAGGGAATATAACGGAGGGAAGTATAACGGAGGGGGGAATTATTTTTTTCGAAAAAACTTTCTAAGTTTTTTTTTCTTAAAAGTAAAAATAAAATTAGGATGGGAAATAAGAGGGGATGTACAACGGAGCGGGAAGTATAAAGGAGAGGGAAGTATAAAGGAGGTGGAGTATAACGGCGGGGGAAGTTTTTTTTTTTCTTCAAAAAATATAAGTATCAAGGAGATATAATGGACTTTCTGCCCCAGGGATGCCTCTCTCGCAAACGGTGGAAGTATAAATTTCTCCCTACTAACCCCCCCCCCCCCCCCATTGTTATCATTACACCAAAAATTCATAAAAATATGAGGAGTGTTTGGTGAAAATTTGAATTATTTGTTGAAGAATGTTTCAAACTGGTGATAGCGTTTGAATAAGACACCATAGGTGTTAATTTATAATAGATGTGCGCTTTGTAGGATCGTGGGTATCTTAATAAATAAGATGATTATGTGTTTTTTCATAGGTGAATATAAATTCAAACGTCCTTACTTCAAACAAGCGTTAATTGTTAAAGAAATCCATTTCGCGTTGTTTCTCTCGCCTATAAATAAAAGAGCCCGGGATAATAATTCAACGGTGTGTACCTCCAGTTTCCTTCCCTCGCCCGCTACGATGATTCATAGATTGCATTTTCCCTCTTTTAAGACGTTGCATGTAAGCCTCTTGCATTAATTCCGACGGTAGAAGGAGGCGGCTCGGGAAACTCGTGATTTCTCGCCCCGGACGAAAGCCTCTGCCCAAACACCCGTTAAAATGATCTAAAGCCGAGCTCATCCTGTAAAATAGTGTGTAAACCTACCTAAATTATCTTTAACGTGTTTTCCATGTTGACACGTTAATCCGAAATTTCAACACCAATTTTTCGGCTGATAAAAAATGATGCGGTCATATTAAAAAGTTTGGGACAAGTTAGATATTGATTACAAACCTTTTCGTTAATGGAGAAAAGAAAAGTGATATAACTTGACCATTTTCTTCAGCACGTATCGAAAATCTCACTCCCTCTCTTTCCCCTGTTTCATCGACCTCCCCTCCTTCAGTATCATCATTCAAGACCCTCGTTGTACCGATGATGAGGTCACGTGAAACTCCGGTAACGACCTCCGTCAGGTAGAAGAGGAGGATGGAGGGAAAAGAGAGAAAGAGAATTAGCGGCTAAGTGATAGATGGGTCTGCGGTCCCTTTCCCTAATGCCCTCACCCCCAAACACACACGCTTCTGGTCAACATACCCTACGCCGACACGTTTTTCTATTAAACGTACTCGATAAATTCTCTAAACCTTTTCGACTGAAACATTGTTTTTTAGACAAAAAAAAAAGTTTTTCTCTTCAGTTCCTTTAGAAAAACCTCAGCATTTTTTTTTAGGAGCAAAAAAAATGTCGCTAACTGGGATTCGAACCCATGATCTCCTCCTCCAAAAAAGTGCTAGTTGAGCAGGCTAACCACTAGAAATGGAGAGGTTCAGGGTTCGAATCCCAATTCGTGGCAACTTTTTTTTCTTCCTAAATATGTATAGAATTTTATACTCGCTCCTTTCTAATCCTCTCAGCCTACCTACACAGAAGAAAAGTAGTTTTTGAAGAGCATCCAACGAAAACTTCCTTAAAGAGAAGTAACAATATAGGAGGGGAAGTATAACGGAGGGGACATACAACGCAGGAGGAAGTATAACAGAGGGGGAAGTATAACGAAGGGGGAAGTATAAGGGAACGAAAGTATAAAGGAGGGGGACTTATAAAGGAGGGGACGTATAAAGGAGGGGAAGTATAAGGAAGGGGAAGTATAAAGAAGGGGAAGTATAAAGAAGGGGAAGTATAAAGAAGGGAAGTATTAGGGAGGGGAAGTTTTTTTTTTTTCCGAAAAATTTTCCAAGTTTGTTTTTTCGAAAAATTTTCTAAGTTTTTTCTAGAAATTTTCTAAGTTTTTTCAAGAAATTTTCTAATTTTTTTTTTTTGAAAAATTTTCCGTGTTTTTTTTTTTTTTCGAACAATTTTATAAGTTTTTTTTGTCAAAAAAATTTCTAAGTTTTTTTGTTTTTTGTTTTTTTTTTTTGACAAATTTTTCGAGTTTTTATTTGAAAAATTTTCCGGGTTTTCTTTTTTAAATTTGCGTTTTTTTTTTTTTTTTTTTTAAATTGTTAACTTCTTTTTTATCAAAAATTTTTTTAAATATCAAGGTAGAAATAATGGGCTCTTTGGCCTACGGATGTGCCTCTCGTATTGGGTAGAAGTACGAAATCTCTCCCTACTATTTAGTCATTGTTCAACTAAACAGCGTCTTCACAGTTGGGGAAATTCATCCAGAAAATATTCGTTTTTATTACTCCGGGAAGCTTAGGGGGGGGGGGGGGGGGGGGAAGTTAGCCACCATTTTTCTTCCTGACACTGGCTATCGCACAACTCCGCAAGAAAAAGGGGAGAGCTGTAGATAATGTCCCTTTTAACAAGAACAACGCTTTCTTGACCCCTTCAGGAGAAAAACAAGAAAATTACCAAATCGAGTTTTTCCTCTTATAAAATATTCTATCTGACCTATTTTTTTTTTCAAAGCCCCCGGATATATAGAATCCTTCACTTTATTTATCGAGGATTGATATCAATGATAGGGATTTTGTCCGCCCATGCGGAAAACGGAATAGGATTTCCTTTTTTCAAAAGAAAAGCCATCTTCTTTCTGTCCATATTATGTTTTAAATCTAGCATTTCCTGACGTCCAGTAAAATATTTTAAACAGAAAAAACATTGAATTCCATAAACTGAAGACAGGATTGTTAATTGATGCATGAATCTTTAATAGATAGCGGGACTTTTCTTTCCTTTTTTGCGTTTTCTTTTCCTGTTAGTCGACTGTTTGTTTTTAAAAATGGATTTATTTATTCTTTTTTTGTATCGGTCGCAGTTGTGAGTTGGCCGTCTGCACCGGGTGTTGGACATTTTACAGTGGACAGTCATTATATAGTTTCCGTCCCTATAACGGTTATTATGGTCATGGCGGGAGGGGAAGAGTTAAAACGAAATTGGTTTCTGGACCTCTCTCGTTTTATCGTAACGTGCCCACTTTGCGGTTTTTTCGTCCAACCCGTTCGTGTGTCGCCGTCATAGATTAAATTGAAACCTAGAATGGCTCACTTTATTTGAAATATTAGACATTCGAAAATCCCTTACATATCGACTTTCAGACTCAATCATTAGAACGAGAAGACCGAAAACATAGAAGCTAAAACTAACTTGAATTGTGACACATGTGGTCAAGAAATTATTTTAAAGTTTGGTATTTGACATTTGAAGGATTAGGTTTGACCAAATGGGGTGAACACCGTTCACCATAACGCATTTCGCGATAAAGCAGTTGAACATAAAAAATCTGTAGTTCACCATAATGCGTTCGGGCATAATGCAATTGAAAATGAAGCTCTCAAAAGTGTAAAAATTTTGAGCCTCATTTCAACATAAAAGGTTTCGCCATAAGCGACTTTTTCAATAAATGCAAGTCACTATAATGCTTTTCACCATATCTTTAAACTTGTTTCGCGATAAAACTGTTGCTGCCGTTTGGGCATAATACATCTCTCCATAAAAACTATGGACAGCGAAAGAGCAAGCCTACTTTCGCCGTTTAAAACGTGATTATGGCAAAACGACAAACACCATAAAACTTGACAGTGAGCCATATTGCACTTCAACATCTCACCATAATCTAGGAAAGGCAAGCTGGCAGTCAATGGGATCAGCTCGTTTTATGCCACAAGGGGGCTAATTTTTTCCACTCGCGAGGATGTGCGAATTGCGTAATGAACAACTAATGAGCGTAAAGAACACCGATCAACATAACGCATTTCACCCTAAAGCAGTTGAACATAAAAAATCTACATTTCGACATAAAAAATCTGTAGTTCACCTTAATGCGTTTGGGCATAATGCAATTGAAAATAAAGATCTCAAAAGTTCAAAAATTTTGTGCATCATTTCAACATAAAGGGTTTCGCCATAAGCGACTTTTTCAATAAATGCAAGTCAACATAAAAAAAGTTCAAGTCACCATAATGCTTCTCACCATATCTTTGAACTTGTTGTTTCGCCATAAAACTGTTTCTGTCGTTTGGGCGTAATACATCTAACCATAAAAACTAGGGATAGCCAAAGAGCAATCCAAATTTCGCCGTTTAAAACGCGACTATGGCGAATCGACAAAAACCATAAAACTTGACAGTTCACCATATTGCAATTCAACATAAAGCATCTCACCATAAACTAGGAAAAGCAAGCAGGCAGCCAATGGGATCAGCTCGTTTCGACACAAGGGGTTAATTATTTCCTATCGCGAGGATGTGCGAATTGCATTATGCAGTTAGCAAGGATTAGGTTAGGTGACCAAATGGGGAGAACACCGTTCAACATAACGCATTTCACCCTAAAGCAGTGGAACATAAAACATCTGCATTCCGACATTAAAAATCTGTAGTTCACCATAATATAATATAATGCGTTTCGGCAATTGCACATAAAGTTTATGTTTATGTTCAATGCAACTGAACATAAATGCTTTCAGCATAACAGAAACAGTTTTATGGTGAAAAGCAATATGGTGACAAAAACCATAAAACTTGACAGTTCACCATACTGCAATTCAACATAAAGCATCTAACCATAGGTAAACTAGGATTTTTCAGCTCTCAAAAGTTCAAAAAGTTCACAATAATGCAATTCGCACATTCTAATTACTAACCCTCTTGTGTCATAAAACGAGCTTATACCATTGGCTGCCTGTCTTTTGCTTTTCCTAGTTTATGGTGAGATGCTTTATGTTGAATTACAGTATGGTGAAATAAACCTAACCCTCTTGTGTCATTAAACGAGCTTATACCAATGGCTGCCTGCTCTTTTGCTTTTCCTAGCTTATGGTGAGATGATTTATGTTGAATTGCAGTATGGTAAACTGTCAAGTTTTATGGTTTTTGTCGTTTCGCCATAATCGGCAAATGTTGCTCTTTCGCTGTCCCTAGTTTTTATGGTGAGATGTATTATGCCCAAACGACAGAAACAGTTTTATGGCGAAACAAGTTTAAAGAGAGGCTTTTATGGTGAGAAGCGATATGGTGACAAGCACTTTTTTATGTCGACTTGCATTTATTGAAAAAGTCAACCCCTTTATGTTGAAATGGCGCTCAAAATTTTTGAACTTTTTAGACCTTTATGTTCAATTGCATTATGCTGAAACGCATTATAGTGAACTACAGATTTTTATGTCGAAATACAGATTTTTTATGGTCAACTGCTTTAGGGTGAAATGTATTATGTTGAACGGTGTTTTTTATGGTGAACGATAACTCGATTTTATGGTCAAATGCATTATGGCGAACCGCATTATGTCGACACCCACCAAATAACCAGTTTTTTTGGTCTCCATTTTCGACAGTGGATAAAAGAGTTCATTTTGTGTATTGTATAAAATGTTGGAAAGCGAATATCGTCAAAATTTCACATTTTGTTCAAACTCATAAGAACCCCTTCCCCTTTATATTGGGCGCACGTTGAGTCCCTCCGTTATTAGACCCTTAAGCAAACAAGCTTATGAGAACCGGACATAATAGTCGCCACAAGAATAAACTTCATAAAGGGTTTATGCCTTATACAAACAAGTTATATTAAAAAAAATACTCTCTGGTTTTATATGCTTTTTGGGAAGTAAAAAAAATATATATAAAAAACACAAAGGAGGTTTTAAATATTTGAAAGATGCGCTCTTTCAAAATTGTAAAAGACAAAGTACCCTTTAGCCGCCTTTTTTATAATGGCGGTAAGGAGAGGAAATAAAATGAAATAGTAAAAACATTGATGTGGGCAGTAAACGTTTAATATTGGTCTAATGAGTCTCCAGAGCGTTATAGGTCAATAAAGTTAATGGCCTTAAAAACCAAAAACCCCCCACTCTTATCTTATTTATCTTCCCTTTTTATTTTGTTGAAACCAGGGTGAAGGCCGTTCTCTGCGGTCGAAACAATTCGGACGCGTTTTCCGGCATTCGGAAAGCAATTTACGTACGCAAATTGGCTATAACGCCCAGGGGCGAAGTTCGATCAACAGAAAGCCTAATTATGTTCTTCATTAACCGAATACAAAACCAATCGCCACTTTTCAGGGGTAGATGAATAACTGCTTTTACAGTATTATCAAAACAAGAGTTTGTTGATATTTCGAAGGGGCCAGTTAAAGCTTTTGTCTGAACTCGATTTATCCCCTGAAAAGCAGCCCGAACAACATTCAAAACTCGTTAAAAACACTTACAAAAGATAAAAATAGCTCGTATAAAACAAAAAAAATTTAGGTAGAAAAATATTTACAAAAATCTAGGCTTTTGCAAAAATATTTTCAACCTACAATGTCAATAATTGTTGGTCCCCTTTCATATGAAATAATACTTTAATCTCATTCTCTACGAAATCATGATTTTTCTGGCTTTTTTAATTTGATCTGAGGAGAAATAATGACTTTTTAACGCTACAATGGACGCCTTTCTAGCGCTTTTAAAAGTGATCGAACGTTTTTCTACCATTGGTTTATTCATATTTTAATAAAACAAAATTCACTTTTTTTTTTCATCCTTCTTCAGTTTTCAGTTTTCCTCTTAAAAAAAAGGGAATTTTTCATCGAAGATTCGTTTTTTGATTCCCTTGATTAAAAGAGGAAAAAACCCTTAACCCTTAACCCTTTGATGGTAAAAATTATGGATAATCCAAGAGAAAAGTACTGGTTTGAAGAGCTTCCAACGAAAACTTCCTTAAAGAGAAGTAAAAAAAAAGGAGGGGGAAGTAAATTGGAGGGGAAGTATAACAGAGGGGGAAGTATAAGTGAGGGAAATATAACAGAGGGGCAAGTATAACGGAGGTGGAAGTATAAAGAAGGGGGAAGTACAAGGGAGGGGAAGTATAAAGGAGGGGAAGTATAACAGAGGGGAAGTTTTTTTTTCGAAAAATTTTCCGGTTTTTTTTTCAAAAATTTTCCGGGTTTTCTTTTTTAAATTTGCGCTTTTTTTCATTTATTTATTTTTTTAAAATATTTTTTAAGTTCTTTTTTCGAAATTTTTTTCAAGTGTCAAGGTAGAAATAGTGGGCTCTTTGGCCTACGGATGCGCCTCTCGTTATGGGTAGAAGTATGAAATTTCTTCCTACTAAAAAAATAATATGTAATTAAAAAGTGGCAATTTTTTTACACCAAAAATTTTTAAAAAATTTAAGGAGTAATTGGTGAAAATTTGTAGAAAATCGGACTAACGGAATTTTTTAAAATTTCAAACAGACATATCTCTTTCGAAATTCAAAAACTCCCTCGTTACATTCTTCTTCACCGGCTAAAGAAATTTGTGTGAAAATTTGGTGAAAATCGGTTGAAAACTAAGTAAAGTAAAGTAAAGTATTCCGGAAAAAAATGCTACGGACGGCTTAACGGCCAGCCGGAACAACAGACAAAGTTGAGATCGGTAAAGATCAATATTCGATATGACCCTTCGGGTCTGGAAGACCCTTCCCTAAAAACCCGACGTGGAGGGTATCGCAATAACTTCTTTAAGGAAGTTAATGACCCTCCTTTTCAGGAAAAAAATCAAGCCTCCTTCGCGAAGAATTCGGATCATTTTTGAAAGTGCTACAAGGGCCGCAAATTTCAACTTTATCTATCTTTTTAATCACATAGTCGCTCCCTCTAATCTTCATCGTCCACCTTAGCTTTGAACATTTAATGTCCCCTTTTTACGAGTCAACGAAACTCCACGAGACGCCTCTTTTTAACTAGCCAAACCTCCATTTATGGCCCATAACAAGCACTATCCCTAAACTTTGGTTGCATTGCAACTGTCAAAAAAATGAAAAGGTCTCAAATCCTCAAATGTAGGGAACAATGAGGATAAGGGGACCAGATGTCCAAAATTCCAAAGCGGGACGCCCATTTTCTCTGTGACAATAAAGTTTCTTTATTTTGATTTTTGAAAAATATGCCTTACGACTTTTTTTTTTCCATTGGTGAAAGAAGTTAAAAAGTTGTTAAACCATCAAACCATGTAATAATAACGTATAAATTACCTATTCATATTTGATTACAGTATCAAAGGTGTAATGGGCTATAATACCGTGTGTTATTTTTAAATTAAAAGGCAGGTGTTGGGTTACAATAGGACATGATGTTCTGATGTAATTTTTCGGAAGTAGATACGAAAATCCCCAGGTGGAAGTCATCATCTGCTGCCGAACTAGGTTAAACAGAGATTGATAAAAAAAAAAAGCGTTGAGAGCTATCGGGAAGCGATAAAGGGGTGGCTTTTAGCCCGAGCAGGGGAGGTCAAACTCAAACATATGAACACACTTAAAACGCCCCCTAAAAACCTTTTTCCC
This sequence comes from Orius insidiosus, assembly GCA_014119065.1. Lineage (NCBI taxonomy): Eukaryota > Metazoa > Arthropoda > Insecta > Hemiptera > Anthocoridae > Orius > Orius insidiosus. The sequence continues at coordinate 63,796 of JACGAQ010000361.1, read as the reverse complement.
TTTTAAAACCGCAGACTTCCGTCAACCCGTGTTTACGCCTCTCCAGTCTCACCAATTACAATCAATTCCTTTTAACTCGACACGACGTTTTTAGTCGACTTTTAACTTCCTGACATGGTTCGTTACATGTCAAATATTTTTAATTAGTATTGTCCGGAGTTTCACAAACCCTTTTTTGTTTTTATTTTATAAAATGCGCTTATTAAAAGAACTCCTATACGGGCTAATGCGGGTCTGAGAGAGAAAGAAAAAAAATTCTTTTTTTTCTCAAGAGTTCTTAACCTAATCACATAAAAGTGGGCCCTTAGACATTCTCAGGGGATACACGAGAAGTTAAGAGGGTTACAAATTTTTTGAAGATAGGTGGCTAATTTGAGAAAAAAATTGCAAAAAGGGTATCTCAGCCCAATTCGCCCAAAAATTGAAATTGTTCTTTGGACCTAAAAACGTTTTTTGTGCTTCTTTTGACGAAAATAAGAAAAATAGCATTTTTGAAGAAAAAAATTTTTACCCAAACTCAAGCTAGAAAAAATTCTCTGAGAGGTTTTCTAACTGCCTGAATTTCCATGGATTTTTCTGGCCAAAAATTGAGTTTTTGGGGATTTTGAGGCTTTCTCACCTCTCCAAAAAATTTAAAAGATTAGTAAAAATTCTATTCTCAAATTCCCTTTCTGTAGATAACATTCTACCTTTTAAGTGAGACTTTTTTCTCCAATGTTTTTTGATCAAACAGACTTTCAATTTAAAAATTTTTCGAAGGCGTTTAATCACGCAGAATTTAAAAGATTTCAAAATAATTCGAAAGGATTAAAAAGATAAATCCCACGTAGTGGGCTGTCAATTTCCTGTCCGGTGTTTATCTATGACTCATTAAAAGATTAACGGGTAAAAAAAGGAAGGTCCTCCCTTAAAAATTACTTTCCATTAAGATTTTTCTTTCGTTTTTTTATTTTGATTTGTTTAAATCTGTTTGAGTGTCCATATTTAAAGGAAACCATTAGGCAGATCAAAACAGCTTTTTAATTTTTTTTTTAAAGCATCTCGACTTCTGGAATATGTTAAAACTCGACACTTTTTAATCGAGATTCTTGATTTTAAAGAAAATTTCAAAATTTGTTTATTTTAAAGAAAAAGTACTAATTTGAAGAGCTTCCATCGAAAACTTCCTTAAAGAGAAGTAAAAATATAGGAGGGGGAAGTATATGGGAGGGGTAAGTATAAGGGTGGAGGAAGTACAACGGAGGGAGAAGCATTAGGGAGGGGAGGTATAACGGGGGAGTATAAGAGGGGGAAGTATAAGGAGGGGGAAGTATAACAAAGGGGTAAGGTTTTTTTTTTCTTCGAAAAATTTTTCTTTTTTTTCTTTTCAGAAAATTTTCTAAGATTTTTTTTCGAAAAATTTTCCAACTTTTTTTTGAAAAATTTTTCGAGTTTTCTTTTTTAAAGCGCTTTTTTTTCTGAAAAATTTTCTTAGTTCTAGGTAGAAATAATGGGATGTTTGCCCGAGAGAGGTCCCTCTCGTAAGGCGTAGAAGTATGAAATTTCTCCCTACTAAAATGATAATTTATGTTTAAAAAATAATAATGTTTTTACGCCAAAAAATCGTAAAACTTTTTAAACAGACATACTCCTCGTATTTCCGCCATTTTTGCGAAATTCAAAAATCGCCCGCGTTAGTTTTTTGTTCGCCGACTAAAGAAAATTTAATGAAAATCGGTTGAAAATTGTGGCCGTACAGTGTTCTGGAAAAAATGCTACGGCCGGCCGGTACCACAGACAAAGTTGAGATCGGTAAAGATCAATATTCGAATTGACCCTCCGGGAAAGACCCTTCCTCAAAACCCTGACGTGGAGGGTATCACAATTACTTCTTTAAGAAGTTAAAAAGGTTTAATAACAATTGAAAATTAGAATGATTAAAATTGCTCCAAAACGCTTATAACGAATTTGGAAAGATTTCAAATTACCGAGTCACGAGCCAAAAGGGATTTCGGACTAATAAAATATCGATTTTTCGTCTGAGAAGACTAAAAAAAAGGGAGATATCCTCTCTTAAAATATGACGAATCCATTTATCTTTGAAGGCTGAACAGATGGCACCCCCTCCTACCGCGGAGTCCGGGGCTAATTTCGGAACAAGACGGAAAATTAACTGGTTGAGACCCTAAAAGTAATATTTCAAGGGAACCCCCAGCTATTTATTTTAACTTAAAATATCCCGGACGAAACCGCCGGAAAGTCAACAGTTTTCATTCCTTCGGTAACAAGGATATTCCCCCTCCTTAAATGGAGGTGTTTTGTCCCTGAGATGAATAACGTTTCCTCGTTAAGGTGGGGGCCGGACACTAACTAGTGTTTGCAGTCACATTCTTAATCTAATTAGGACGAGATACTAACTGAGGGATTGTTTGTCCTCCTTCTACGCTTCCGTGGAAGACATACTAATTGTTACCTCCGTAATCCGCTTATTTAATCTTCGATTTTTCTACTCATCAAAACCCAAAATTACAAAGAATCAGCAAACTTTTTGAATGAATGAATGAATGAATGAAATAATCTTTTTTATTGACAATTAATTGTTAAAATACACACAAAAAGACATACGGCATGGTAGGCTCCGCTACCGTCTGCCGGAGAACAGAGACAAAAACAAAATTCGTTACAAGAATGACTTTCAATTAGTTTACTCGTAATTAAACTCATTTATAAGTTCATGTCTGTAAGTAAGAGCATGCTTGGCATATTGTATTAAAGAGGGGGGAGGCTTATTTAGCATTATTATTAGTTCCGAAATATTTAATTTTGATTTATTTAGATAAAGCCGACGGAACTCGGCCAGAATCGAGCACTCGGCCAGAAAGTGGAAGGAGTCTTCTAAGGCATGATCGTTACAAAGCGAACAAATGTTGATTTTATTGTCCCTAAGGGGCGAAGAATTTAAATAAAATAGCTGACATCTCAACTTAAAGGCCCATCGGGCTTGGAATAGAGTGGGAAACGAGTGTTCGGTTGGGTTGAAAAGAGGTTTGGATGTGTTGAGCCGGGGGTAAAGTAGGAATCTAGACGAATTTATAGCTTGGCGAGAGCAAGAAGCTCTGTGACGGGACCGAAGAGCGATCTCAAGCTCCTTAAAGCGAGGGTTCCAGCCATCCAATCTTGTTAGAGCAAGATCAAACGTCACGTTACACTCCCCATATAATGTCCGCAGAGCAGTGAACCAGGAGAGATTGTGTTTCATACATTCCAAAGCAATTATTTTAGGGAGGCGAGTAGGTGGAAGGGAGAGGATTTTGGATATGTAGGAGACATGCAATTTCAAGGTGTGTAAAAAGGTCAGGTCGACTCCGGTTTCGAGATAAATCATATAGTTCGGGGTGAAATTAGGAAGACTAAAAAGCTTACGAATAAAAAACCTTTGAAAGCTTTCCACTTGCTCGAATCGCTGGAAGCCCCAAGATTGACATGCATAACATAAAATTGCTCGACAAACTGTTAAGAAGATTCTAAACTTAGAGCTGGTGGAAATTTGAGGGTTAGAAAAGAGACCAGACCAAATGTAGTTTACTGCAAATTTGCATGTGTCAATCTTTTTTTTGAAATGCGAGGTCAGGGAGAGTTGAGGGGTAAAAATGACTCCAAGATACTTATATTCGTTCACGATTTCCACAGGGCTTTTTGGAAAAACCAACGTTCGTTTTTGCCCGTCTACCCCCATTACTAAAAATCATTATTTTCGACTTGGCGAGATTCACTGACAGCTTCCACTTGTCGCAGTACTTTTCGAGCTCATCGATATTCTTCTGGAGCGTAACTGGGTAATCTGAGAGAATTATAATGTCATCGGCGTACATAAGTATCTTCACGACAGTTTCACCACAACGGGTCCCATAATCAAGGCAAGGCGGCAAATCGTCTAGAAAAAGGGAAAAAAGGAGAGGGCTCAAGACACAGCCTTGCCTAACGCCGGTACCAACCGAAAAATACTCCGTGATTGAATCTAACCCTTTGACAGCCGACTCTGAGCAAGCGAAAAGCGATCGAAGCACTTTTATTATTTTGGTCGAAAAACCCAACTGGGAGAGCTTATAAATCAGGGCCCCTCTATCGACACAGTCAAAGGCAGATTTTAGATCTACAAAGAACGCATATAATTTTTGGCCTTTCTTGGCTAGACGTAACTTGACGAGGTTTGACAAAGAAAAGACATGATCAGAGGTAGAGTAGCCCTTTCGAAATCCAGCTTGGGCCTCTGATAATATACCATTTGTCTCAACGAAAGATTCCATACGTTTGAGAATCAGTGAAGCAAATATTTTCGCGCAAGAATCTATGCACGAGATACCTCTGTAGTTTGCTGGGCTGTTTACATCTCCCTGTTTATAGAGCGGGTAAATAATTGATTGACTAAATGTTAGGGGGGTTTCTCCTGAGTCGAATATTTGATTGTAGAATCTCAAAAGCATTTTCAGAAAACCATCCGGAGCAAATTTAAAGAATTCATAGGGGACCCCGTCTTGCCCAGGAGTTTTTTCATTTTTCAATCCTGACAGTATACATTTAAGTTCTTCCAAAGAAAATGGACGGTCCAGCTCTTCGTTGAAGACCTGATCAAACCTACCCTCTAGGGTTATAGGGTCGTGATGCGGGTTCAACAGGGTTTTGAAGTGCTGAAACCAGTTTTCCAGAGAGATGTTATTCCCTTTATTCGAGTTTCTATGCTTGAATTTGTTCGCTAGTAACCAAAACTCCTTCGAATCCTTAGCCTTGGCGAGATTATCAATACTAAGTTGGAAGTACTCTTTTTTCTTTTTACTGCACAACGCTCGAAACCCTCGGTTACAGGATAGAAATGCCCTTCGTGCCATATCTGAATTCGTTTTTCGAAATAACCTCAAAAGAGCAAAGGACCTATTTCTCTGCGCTAAACATTCGGCATCGAACCAGGGATTTTTACGTTTGAATAACTTAGAGCAGTTGGATGTCGAGACGGGCCATGCGGATTTGATTGTGGATTCAAAAAAATCAGAAGATTGAAGAGAGGCCTCGCTTTTATGGTCATCAGATGGGATTAACCTGTTCAAGTTTTGTGTATAGACCTTTTTAAAACCAGGGTTCCATTTAAGCCTAGGGGCACTTAACTTATTGACAACATCGGGAGTTTTTTGGACCAATATATTAAACGTGATGGGTAAATGGTCCGAGAAAGTTTCTGAAAGGACCGTGAAATCACAAACCGACTGAGTAAGTTCAAGAGAAACACAACAAAGATCAACCGTTGAGGAACCGGCATCAGCCATGTACGTAAATTCACCCTCTATATCCGTAGGTACTCGGCCATTTAAGATAATGAGATTATGATCTGCACATAGATCGAGAAATTTCTTACCATTCGAGTTTAATACTTTGTCTTTTGACTTTCTGAAAGAAGCTGCATCACAAATGAGCTGTTTAGGGAGGGTCTGAAGGTTTGCAATCCTCGCATTTAAGTCGCCCGCTACTATAAAGTTGCTCTCAGGATTGAGCCCAAGAATATTTGATAGATTTTCAAAATCACGATTCCAGGCGTTAAAATTTAAATAGGTGGGTAAGAGATAAGCTTGCCCAAAGGCTGTTTGAATTGAAAGAGCTGTATTTCCATTTAATTGTGAGAAATTAATTAAGGGTTGAAGATTCGCTTTGAACGCAAAAAAGAGTCCTCCCCTCGCCCGACCGAGTCTCGATTCACGTTCAGCTGGTATAAAATATGTGGAATAGCCAAACAAACTATTGCAAAGAATTTCCGAGTTTTCAGTCAAAAAAGTTTCATAAAGTAAGATTACATCAAAAAGTTTAAGGAAGTTAATGAACGAGTACATTGTGATTAAGGCTTGAATGCCATGAACATTATATGAGAGGACCTTTAAGTAAGATGAAGCTGTAATATTCGTCCGGCAGACGGCGTTATCCTATCCTAAATTCATTTTCTTTGGTTGGCGAGGTTGAGAAGAGTCGGGCTCCTGAAGAAGACAATTGATAAGTTCCGAGAGGTCGTTACCGAGAAGAAACTTGCAGACCACGTTATTCTCTGCAGAGACTAGACCTCTTCCATCCTCCCAGAAGTATTGCTTTTTGTCGACTACCAATTTATCCGCTCGTAAAGAGACAGCCGTAGCATTTTTCTTTCGTAGTTCAGCTCTGATTCTTAGCAGTTTTCCTCTTCTTTTCCTTATTTCAAAGGGAAAGTCCTCCGATATTGAGAAGCCGGTATTTTTTAGAAGCGAAATTTTGCGGAAAATCGAAGATTTATGGCGAATGTGAGAAAGAGTTACAAGAACTGCGTTTTTACCAATCGCGAAGGCGTCCGATAAGGGAATTTCTTCATCAATTTGTAGGGTTTCTTTAAAAAATTGATTCAAAACGTTGTACGGGTCCTGATTTTGGACCAGGGGGACTCCCCTGATGATCAGTTTGTTTTTCCTTGCCTCTATTTCCAAGGACTCGATTCGGCGAATTAACCCTTTTTCATTTTCTTTCATTTTTGAATTCTCCTCACGAAGCAACAGAATTTCGTTATTCATTATAGACATCTGAGTACTGAGATTTTCAACTTTCTTGTCCAGCTTGTCCATTTTTTCCAACATTTCCTTCATAGAAGCCAACAACTCTGCGTTCGCACCCATACTGGGTTTTTTTGACGTTCCAGAGTTATCCACGGGCGAACTAGGAGGTCTTTTTGATGTGGACTTGATAGGAGAGGCCTTTGTCTCGTTTTTGATAGACGCGTTCGGGACGCAATTCATAAAGGCGTTGGATTATCGACGAGGTCTCGATTAAAAAGGAAAGACAAAAACAACGAAAAATTGATAATGAATGTACCTTATCTCTCACTGGCCTTCCTAGAAAGTAGAAACACGCCACGACGAGAGGTGTTCGAGGGGGCCGGAGTTGTTATGGTCTTGGCTTGAGGATTAGGCGACGAACCGACTTTTGAAAAAGATTCTTCTTATAAAAAAGTCTACAAAACATCCGTGGGCAACGAAACCCAAGATTCACCAAAGTCACTGAATCACAATACGACTGATACCGAAAAAATTCTGTTCAAAAATCACTGTTAAAACAGTTAAAAATTAGAATAGGTCCGAGCGAAAAAAATAGACGTGTGTCTCTAGAGAAAACGGACTCTGAACTCCCAGCAAACTTTTTGATTTTCTCCCTTAGAGCAAAGGAGAAAGAAGTTAAAAAAAAAAAAGCAAAAAAGCTGGCCCTCCATCTACAGAGCGTAGAATCATCAAAGGAAAAACCTTATTTCTAAGTTTCGGTCGCCGATTTTAATTTTTCCAATTCTTACAACAAGACATTTCCTAATTTCTTAAAAAATTAAGGAAGGTTAAAAAAAATTTTTTTAATTCAAAATTTGGCGGTCAAAAATTTTTTTTGAGACCAATCATAAAATTGTCGTTTTCTGAGAAAGATCCGCTTTACACAAACAAATCGGACCGTTTTAGCTTCAATTAAGAAGTTATTTTCTTACCCTCCATGTCGGGTTTTTGGGGGAGGGTCTTCCAGACCCCGTAGGGTCAATTCCGAATATGGATCAATACCGATCTCAACTTTGTCTGTGGTGCCGGCCGTCCGTAGCATTTTTTTTCCGGAACACTTTACTGCCTTTTTTTAGCCGGTGAACAAGAATGTCAGAGGGCGATTTTTGAAATTCGAAAAAAATGGCGGAGATATGTCTTTTTGAAATTTTAAAAAATTCGCTTAGGCTGAACTGTCGGTCCGATTTTCGATTTTCACCAAATACTCCTTATATTTTTTACTAATTTTTTAGTAGGAAGATTTTTGATACTTCCATCCGCTATGAGTAGGACCTCGATTGGGCAAAAATCCCATTATTTCTACCTTAATACTTGGACAAATTTTCGAAAAAATTTTTTATTCAAAATCAAAAACTCAGAAAAAGTTTTGAGAAAAAAAACCTTCTTTTCTTAAAAGAACTCCTTAAGCTTCCCCTCCCTTATACTTCCCCTCCGTTATACTTCCTCTCCTTAATACTTCCCCCTCCTATATTGTTCCTTCTTTTTAAGGAAATTTGAAACCGTTGCGTTGGTCCGAACTTCACCGAATTTTCACCAATTATTCCTTATATTTTTTTCGACTTTTAGGTGTAAAAAAATTACAAGTTTGTTAGATTAATTATCATTTTAGTAGGGAGAAATTTCATACTTCCACACGTTACGAGCGGGACCTCCCTTGGGCAAAAATCCCACTATTTCTATCTCGATAGGTACTTATAAAAATTTAAAAAAAAAACCAATTTTTTTTTTTAAATAGATTTAAATATGTAGTTAAAAGACTGCTTACACTTAAAAGGCCTCCTTAAACTTCCCCGTCCGTTATACTTCCCCCTCCTTTATACTTCCCCCTACTTAAATATTTCCCCCCTCCTATATTTTTACTTATCTTTAAGGAAGTTTTCGTTGGAAGCTCTTCAAACTACATTAGAGAAGGGAAATGTGTAGTAAATTTTGATTTTTTATCTCATATCTTCTGTCTAAACTTCTTCCCTTTTGCCTTAAAGGTAAAACAATTTTTTTCTAATCTTAAGCAGTTTTAAGTCCGGAAAAAACTTCAATTTGAAATAATAGCCCTTCTTTTAAAAGCGTTTAAACGCACCGTTTCCGTCCAATCGTTAATGACCAGGGACCAGGACAAAAAAATCTCTCTTTTTTTTATCTCCTTCCGAAATTACAGTAGTCGAACCTAGTCTTGCTCGAAACGTTCAATTAAGTTAAAGATCGTATATTTAACATTGACAGGGCAGGTGATCTTTATATGTAAATTGCTATCTGAACTTTACCCTGATTATTATCCGTTGACTCCTTTTGCCGACCGAACATAAAAAAAGGAGTTGGAATTCTTTCGATAATTGGTTAACTTAAGGGGGTTGAAGATAAGAGAATATTGAAGGGTGGGATCCAATGATATTCCCCCCATTTACCTGCCCTTTGTCCCTTTTAAATAAATTCCTTCTTAGTATCTCTCCCTCTTAACCTTCGCCTCTATCATTACGTAATTGCGGCCGTTTTACCCAAACGTTTTTTTTTTCTCTACTCGCATTTGGTCATTTACTAAAGGAAAAAAGTTTTACAGAACAAAAAAATTGATTGAAGTAAAAATTACAGGTTTCATAATAAAAAGAGAACTCCATGAATAAACAAGGATAAAATGAAGTTTTTTTCTTCTTCTGCCAAATAACACATTTTACGTAAATTACCCCTTTTTTCTACGTCAACGTTTATTCTAGAACTAACAGCACACCTTTTAGATAAACCATACTTATGTAATCGTAAACGAAGTTTCTGTAATACCATGAAAACTGGGTTTTGTGGGATAAAAAAGCTTGCCTAAATTTTGTAAAGTACTAGTTTGAAGAGATTCCGACAAAAACTTCCTTAATGAGAAGTAAAAATATAGGAGTTGGAAGTATAACGGAGGGGGAAGTATAAAGGAGGGGGAAGTATAAAGGAGGGGGAAGTATAATGGAGGGGAAGTATAAAGGAGGGGAAGTATAAAGGAGGGGAAGTATAACAGATGGGGAAGTTTTTTTGTTTGAAAAATTTTATAATTTTTAATTCTTATATTCTTAATGAGAAGTAAAATATAGGAGGTGGAAGTATAACGGAGGGGGAAGTAAAAAGGAGGGGGAACTATAAAGGAGGGGGAAGTATAAAGGAGGGGAAGTAGGTATAACAGATGGGGAAGTTTTTTCGTTAGAAATATTTTATAATTTTTTTTTCCGAAAAATTTTCCAAGTATGTTTCAAGGTTGAAAGAAGGGGATTTTTGCCCAAAGAAGGTCCCTCTCGTAGCGGGTGGAAGTAAAAATACAATATACTTAATTAATGTAAACACATGAGAATTTTTTTACACCAAAGTTCGCAAAAAATATAAGGAGTAATTGGTGAAAATCTGGTGAAAATCGGTTGAAAAGTGTGGCCGTAAAGTGTTCCGGAAAAAAATGCTACGGACGGCCGGCCGGCACCATAGACAAAGTTGAGATTGGTACAGATCAATATTCAATTTGACCCTTTCGGGGTCTGGAAGACCCTTCCCCAAAAACCCTACGCGGAGGGTATCACAATAACTTCTTTTTTCTTGGAAAAAAGAAGTTAAAAATCAAGGTTTTTTGATAAAAAAATCAAAAATGTTCTAAAATATAGTAAAAAGTTGAATTTTTGACTGAAAACCAAGAAAAATCCTCCAAATTTGGGATAAAAAGTTCTCGGGCTAAAACTGACAAATAGACTTTTTGAAATTTTTCTGAAATCCCGTAAAACAAGATGTGTTTTTCAATCTTCAAGTCAATTCTCCCCCCCCCCCCCAATCTAATCCAAAAAAACCAAGAAAAAAGCGCGAAAATCTGGTGAAAAGTTAGGTTTTTTTTTTAAATCAAAGAATCGTTTGAAAATTAGGATTCCGGGTGGTTTCTTTGGGCCAAAAAGAAAATTTCAACTGGGGGCCCTTTCTGTCATGTTTATATTTCATACGAAAGAGATAGCGTTTTCGTCAAAATTACGGATCGCATTCAGAGCGTCTTATTAGAGGAGACGATTGTAAAATGTATGAAGGGTTGGGGCGGTAAAAACCCCAAGGGATTCGCCTTTCGAGAAGGGTGGAAACCTTCTATAACTTCATCAACAACCCTCCCCTACCAGATTTACCATAAATTCATATAAAATTACATTTTTCATCCGCTCTAAAATATGAAAAGGGGGAAAAAAAAAGAATTTCCTGAAGGGATTTACGAATTTCAGAACTTCCCGTCGATTCTGACGCTTATCACATGACATCGGTTGTCTCTGTTTTAATGGTTATCGAACGTTTTAAGGTTAAAAAAAATTTTTCTCGTGCAACGATTATCGTGATGGCTTTTTGTGATAATTTAGACGTTTGGAATGATTGATTCCATTAATTTTCTAAATAATTTTAGTCTTTTAAATGATAAAAGTTTAAGTTTCCTTGGCAACTTTGAACCCTTCGAAAAAATTAATTTTGGGCTGATAACTTCCTGGGAAACAACAACACGCCCACGCATCTGTAAATTAACAAAACAAAAACAAGAAAAGGGTTGAAGACGGGAATTCGATATAAATGAAAATCCTCCGGAGGGTATAATCATCCCGAACACCCCCTCATGGACGCACCCTCACTTTTCCCTATAGATTTCGGTTGGGGTTGACCAATTTCATAGTCGCCAGGGGGAGAAACGTAGCAGATGCTCAACTGACTTAGCACATATCCCGACCCCTCGACCCTTCCTATTGTCTACCGCCTGATAGATGGCCTCCGCTATTCTACCTCTCTCTGTAATTTTCCTATTTGCAAGTAAAGGAATTGTTTATAGCCTTATTATCCCCTTCCCCACTGTCACACCTTAGTTATGATATTAAATTACACTTTCATCCCCTTTTGTTATAAACAAGGGCGTTATAAACGTTATAAATTCAAATATTATAAAAACCTCTTTTTATTATACTTAATTTTTTTTCAGAAAGTTAATAAAATTCTGGGCAAATGAAGAAAAATAAGACTTGAGAGAGAAAAGTCTGAAATATTATCGCCCATTTTTTTCATTGTTCAATTTAGCTTTGGAGTGAAAAATTATGATAAATTTATTTGTTATAAACTTATAAACAAACTGGACTTTTTTTCCGGATGGATAACTTTAATCTGCAATTAAATGATAAGCCATCGGGATTTTCCGGCTAAACGACCTTCATTCCCCTCCCTTCCTTTTCATCCTTTCATCCTGGATATAGTTTAGGCCCCTGGAGTGGGGATTCGGCCACCGGGCATCAATCTAAGCTTTCTTTTACGATTTTTCCCCTTTTTGAAAAATTTATTATTTTCTTTCTTATATAGTTGTATTGCTTGAGATGAGTTAAAAGGGGGAGATAACGCTGGAAGGATTAAAATGATATCAGAAGTTGGATAAAATGATTTGATGACTGTGTTTTTTTAAGCTCCTCAAAGTGAAGTTATTGTGACACCCTCCTTGGTGAGGTCTTTGAAAAGGGTCTTCCAGACACAGGGGAGAATATAACAAGGAGAAATTTCGTACGTTCTCGCCCATTCCGTCTGGCCTGGCTGGGCGAAGACTTTCATTTTTTCTACCTTGACATTGAAAAAATATTTTCGTCTATTATGAGTGAAAAACTAGTGCATTACCCTACTTGCAGGAAGTTCCCTCGGGTGCAGCTACTGACTGGTACTTTTTCATAGTTTTGATAGTTTCTTGTTCTTCAACAAAAGAAAATTTGGTGAAGAACAAGAAACTAACGAGAGCGATTTTTTAAGATATGTCTCCTGAACCGTTGGTCCGATTTTCACCAAATTTTCACCAATACTCCTTATATTTTTTAAAAATTTTGGTGAAAAAAAATTATCATTTTTTTAACATTAATTATCATTGTAGTAGAGGGAAATTTCACTCTTTCACCCTCTACAAGAGGGACCTCCCATGGGCATAAATCTCATTATTTCTACCTTGATGCTTAAAAAAATTAAAAAAAAAAACTTAAAATTTTTCAAAAAAAACTTAAAAAATTTTCGGAGAAAAAATACAAATTTAAAAAAGAAAAATTAGAAAATTTAAAAAAAATTTCGTGAAATTCTTCGAAAAAAAAAACCCTCGGAAAATTTTTCGAAAAAAGAACTTGAAAAATTTTTCGACAAAAATAAAAAGTTCACCCTCCGTTATACTTCCCCTCCTTCATATTTCCCCTCCCATATACTTCCCACTTCTATATTGTTTCTTCTCTTTAAAGAACTTTTCGTTGGAAGCTCTTCAAACTAGTACTTTGGGTAGGGAAACACCGAATTTTGGGACGCTTACTTCGGTTTTTTATCCAAAAAACCACTCTTTCCATATTTTTTGGCGTCTTCTACTGTTCATAGGAACATCTTCTAATCTAAAACCGGACAATACAAACTGGTAGCCCAAAAACTTATTTTATGATATCATTTTTTTATTTTCAAATTTTTTCCTATATTCACAATTTGGGGTGGGATTTTTCCCCTAATGTGTTTATTACTGAGGTTATTTTATCCTTTGAAACCTTTATAGATCGTAAAGCTGAAGGGTAGTTTCAAAAAAAGAGAAGACATTTCGAGGGTTGATGAACGTCGGATGTTTTCTTGCTTAGTCTATAAACTATCCAATTTTCGTGGTCCTCGACCCGTAAGGAAAAGGAGAGAGAGAGCTAGGTTAAGGAATAAACGTCTGAAACAATCCAATTTGTCTGTTCCTTCGATCTCGAATACAGGGGGCCGAACTTTTTTCATAGAAAATCCAGTTAAAGCGGAATGGCGATTTGATGAATTTGTTGTACGCTTCGAAACCGGGTCGATAACTAAATGTAATCAGAAGGAGGGGGATGCTACAATTGGAGGACAATACCCGAGCAGACTCCTCACCCTCCCACCTACTCGTATAAGCACTACACTGTACACAATTGCAAAACACACGTACAATATCCATTAAAACGTCCGGTCAATATTGTTTAATCATACCCGAGTTGTTAAACTTGATTGTTAATTATTATTTCTGGTCGATGCTACACCTCAGGTTTTATCGTTCTAATGAAATTTTGTTTTTGTGAAACGAAAAGGTTGGAACGAAAATTAAACATGAATTAACTTACTTAAAGGTTATTGTGATACCCTCCACTTCGGGTTTTTGGGGTCTTCCAAACCCCGGAGGGTAAATTCGAATACGGATCTACACCGATTTCAACTTTGTCAGTTGTTCCGGCCGGCCGTCCGTAGCATTTTTTTTCCGGAACACTTTACGGCCACAGTTTTCATCCGATTTTCACCAAATTTTCACACAAATTTTTTTAGGCGGTGAAGAAGAATTTGACGAGGGCGATTTTTGAATTTCGAAAAAATGGCGGAGATATGTCTGTTTGAAATTTTAAAAATTCGTTGGTCCAATTTTCACCAAATTTTCACCAATTACTCTTTATATTTTTTAAGAATTTTTGGTGTAAAAAAATTGCCACTTTTTAATTATTAATTTTTTTAGTAGGGAGAAATTTCGTACTTCTACCCATTACGAGAGGCACATCCCTAGGCCAAAGAGCCAATTATTTCTACCTTGACACTTAAAAAATTTTCGGAAAAAAGAACTTAAAAATTTTTAAAAAAGTGAAAAAAAAGGAAAACCCGGAAAATTTTTCGAAAAAAAAGGAAAACCCGGAAAATTTTTTGAAAAAAAAGAAAAACCCGTAAAAATTTTCGAAAAACAACCTGGAAAATTTTTCGAAAAAAAACCCGGAAAATTTTTCGAAAAAAAAACTGAAAAATTTTTGAAAAAAAAATTTGAAAATTTTCGAAAAAAAGAACTTGGAAAATTCGCCTTTATACTTTCCCTCCCTTATACATCCCCTTCCGTTATAATTTCGTTCCCTTACAATTCCCCCCCCCCCCCCCCCGTTATACTTCACCCTCTGTTAGACTACCCCTCACTTAAACTTCCCCCTCCCATATACTTCCCCTCACTTATACGTCCCCCTCCGTTATACTTCCCCTCCCATATACTTCCCCCTACGGTTTACGTCCCCTCCGTTATACTTCCCCCTCCTGTATAGATACTTCTCTTTAAGGAAGTTTTTGTAGGAAGCTCTTCAAACCAGTACTTTTGTTTTATTGTAGTCAGTTTGACGTACCTAATGACGAAAAAAGTTTTTTTTTTCTTTGTTGACTTTTTGCCTTTTAAGATAAAAAATTGTCGGAAAGCCTCTTATATTATTATTCCCTCTTGTAAATAACGTCTAAATTTAAGCTTTTGCCAAAAAAAAAAAAAAAAAAAAAAAAAAAAAAAAAAAAAAAAAAAAAGGGTGACAAATAGTGTTCTCAGGGGTTTCCTGCTGTTGTAAGTCTATGGGGTCAGCAGATTTACAGCCTCTTTAAGTAAGGCAATTGATATGGGACGAAAAAGCGACCTCGCGGAAACGTCTGACTTTTAAAAGGCGGGAGAAAAAGCCGTTTAAAACGTAATTACCCCACGAGAAGTCTCCCATTGTGTTTGCGTTTGGCACGACTCGTACCTTATCAAGTAGATTGGAAGCTTCGAGATAGGAATCTCGTCCTTGGAGTTGACATATCGTGGCGCTTCGGTGAATGTAAACTCAACATCTAATTATGCAAGGGGTTTCGAGATTTTAATGTCCTCGGTTTTAAAACGGTCGGAGGAAATTTTTGGTTCAAAGGGTTTCAATATTAAGTGGAGTGAATTGATCCTCTATGGATGAAGGGTGAAACAGTAGGCGGGACGAATGTGCCCGCTCACTCACGTAATGATTCGCCTCCGATAACTCTCCTGATGCATCCCCAATGATGGATTAGGGGCCTCTCTGTACCCCACCGCCTATATAACATACCGATCCGCTTTATACTATTTTAAGCCTTAATTTCATAATATACACTGCTCAACAAAATGAAAGGCTCACCCTAAATTCGCCTTCAATCCACCTTCACATTTTAAAGCTTTTTCAGTCACCGTTGGAAAGATGAAAGGATTCTTTGAAAATGTAATGGCGAAAAAATTTTAACTTCAACCGTTTACGGCTCTTCAAAGAAATACGGGAGCTCGCCCCGAGGGAAACTTCCTGAAAATAGAGCAACGTAATAGTTTTTCATCCCTGATATCGAAAATACAATTTTAAATATGAAGGTAGATAAAATGAGAATCTTCGCCCAACCAGGCCACACGAAACAGGGGTGAACAGCTGAAATCTCCCAGCTAAAAAAAAGGGCCAGTCTGTAGCTACCCCCGACGGAACTTCCTGTAAGTAGGGTAACACAATAGTTTTTCATCCCTGATATCGAAAAAAAAATTTTAAATATGAAGGTAGATAAAATGAGAATCTTCGCCCAGCCAGGCCACACCGAACAGGGGTGAACAGCTCAAATCTTTCTTGTTCTTCAACAAAAGAAAATTTGGTGAAAATCTGTTGACAAACGGTTGAAAAATTTGGCCGTAAAGTGTTCCGGAAAAAAATGCTACGGCCGGCCGGCACCACAGACAAAGTTGAGATCGGTAAAGATCAATATTCGTTTGACCCTCCGGCGTCTGGAAGACCTTTCCCCAAAAACCGGACGTCGAGGGTATCACAATAACTTCTAAGGAAGTTAAAAATGCATGAAACTCCTTAAAATTGGTTCCTTTTGTCCTGAAGATTATAAAAAGTGGAAAAATGAGGCGTTTTGCCCTGAATATTCTCATATTTGCGACTCAAACAACCAGTGGTCAATGAGTTTCACCTTAATTTTTTTACGGGTTTATAAATCGTGAATATTGAATCCTTTTTTTCGGTTAGGTTTGGATTAAAGCGAGAAAAGAGCCTTAGGTGAAAAAAAAAGAGAGGGAAGATAGACTGGATCGCAAAAGGCGCATATTGGGCTTTCCGCTGTAAATATCCCAGCCAAAAAGCCCTTTTTCTCTCAAAGCGTTTCCTACCTTCGATTTCATCTCGGCTACCTTACATCCAATATTCACAAGAGTCTCCTCCCCGCTTCGACCCCCGCACCCGCTAACCTTTTACGATTTATAGCCTTCTGTCTCCCATCTCGGGGCTGTTTGTCACAAGGAGGGTTTATCACCTTTCTCTTATATAAAACGTTTTAAAACGCACCCGAAAGTTAAGGGAAAAAACGGCCCTAAGAGGGAGAAATAAAGTTTTACAACCTTTCCCCTTGGTTATGAAAAGCCACAAACTACCCCTGATTTGCACTCCAACTTAACTAATTGGGTATTCGCCCGGGGAAGGGAGGGAAAAACTTGGTTCCTATTTTACGACCTTCTGAAAAACACCGACGGGTTTTAGGATGTTTAAAACTTGGCGAGTTGGAATACTGTAGTCTTAATTATGATCGTTATCAAGAATAGGGTGCGCTGACGGTTTATTTATGCTTCGCCGTTTTCCGGACTTTTTAAAGCGCCTCTTTTGTCCGACAAACTTAACGAATTTTTACAACCTGAAGAATGAAGAGGAAAAAAAATTATTTTAATCAAAATTTTCTAAATATACTTCCCTACATTAGGGCGTTCTAACTACCCTTTTTATCGTGAATATTTGGGGAAAATTATTTTTAAGATTTGTGAGAAGAGAGAACAACGAAGTGTCTTCGTATGGTGCATCCTCTTGAAAGCTCCGGCTATAAGAGGAACGTTTATAAATAGGGCTGTGAATTATATGCATTTGCATATTTCTCCTAGTCAATCAAACCACTTAATATTATCAAAATGAATGTGTTTTAAGGCATTTGGAACAAAATGGAGTAACTTTTATTTTGCATATTAGTGCATATTTGGCCATAAATACATATTTTTGCATATTTGAACTGCAATTGCATATTCGTCCGGCATATATTGAAGGGAGGAAAAAATTGAAAATTTTCAAACATTTGGAAAAAAAATTCTTTCATTTTTTCCCGCTTAATGAGTGTGTTTTTGTTGGCCCAAATGCAGATTCATCTATTTTTCACTTCCCATGAACTCCTGATCGAATTATTGCTTTTCTTAGAATAAGTTAATCCGGTACAGTTCTCTCTCCTTCAAATACTTGGAATATTGATTTTATAGGGGTATTCACGATCTTATGTTAAATGTTAGTTATGTTAAATCGAATTTCGAAACATCGTGAACGACCCTTGCTAAATCGGTCGAATCGAATAAAATACTGTAGCGCGCCATACGGCATTATTAGTAAGTAAGATAACCTGAGACATATGTAACACGAGAAACCATAACGTTGTTTACATTTTGTGTTATGTAATTTTTATGTTTTATATTTTTATGTTCGTTTGCCGGTACAAGAAGAACCAAAAGAAGTAAAAAGAAGTAAAATTGCCTGTTTTTGAACACACAAAAACACTCGACAACAAAAACGTAAACAAGAAGCTTTAACCTTCCCGTCCAGGTTACCCAAGTTTCTCGATTTCGCTAACATAGTTAACAGACCTCAGGGTCCCGTAGATCGACATGTTAAATCGAACGTTTTTGGAGTGAAATTTTTCTCGATCTTAACAGACTTAACAGACTTAACAGACTTAACATAAGATCATGAATACCCCTTATGACTTATTTTTCCCTTCCCTCCTGTCATTGCTTAACTATCATTTCATGGCTCAGTTCCATTTGAACCAGTTCCATTTCTCCTAGGTCAATTTTAACGGATTTTAGCGCAAAAAACGCTAAAATTTGACATTTTTTAAAAGTTGTCCAAAATCGTCATATGAGTACTTAAATCTACTTGAAATTTTGCGTAGATTACGAATATGAAATACAAAATAGGAGTTCTTATTTGAAATAACGAAGTTAGGTTGTGTCTGGGACACCCTGTATATCCAGGCGAATTTTAAACTACACCATCAAATTCTTTGATTTAAATTAAGGGGGGTTTACATTTAACTTTTTTTCATAAAACCACTTTTTAACGCTCTCCCAGACGTATACCATGTGTTTCCGGACGGTTGTAGGTATGTGCGATTTTTAAAATTTATTTTTAGATAGTTAAGATTTATGCATATTTCTGGATTTTAGTTGCATATTTTACCCTTATTATTTGCATATATATGCGCATATTTTAAAATTTTTAGTGCATATATTTCACAGCCCTATTTATAAATATGGGTGATTAAGAGGGATAAGGTAGAATTTTGGGGACCCTCTAGTTTTTGATAGCATTTATGATTATAATCATAATAAATCATATGATTATAATCATTTATGAATATATTGAAATAATAAAACTAAAAAAATAATTTTTTTTAAATTCATGAGTTTGCTTATCGTACATGTGCCAATCACATCAAAGGCACTGGGGGAAAAAATATAGAAAAACCTTTTTAAAACTCGTTTAAATTTTTTATGAAGCAGAAACGTGGAAAAACACACACTCGTGGAAAATACAATCAGCGATGTATGTTATTCACTCGTCTGTATAATTTTAACTTCCCCCCCGAAGCGATTGAACCTTTTGCCTCTATCTCAAAATCGGAGAGGCTTTTTAGCTTTATTGTCGACTATTGGAGCAAAAAGGATTTCTCAGGAACTAAAATTATATATTTTTAAATATTTGCTAATAGAATCCCCTTTTTTTAAAACGCATAAAACTTTTATAGGATTAGTAGAAGAAAAGTGGGAAAGTATGTTAGGATCTAATCCTCGTGTAATGCCTGTGTGAACATCGACAAATGCTCACAATCGATTTTTTAAAGAAAAGGGAGTTAAAATTTTAATAATGGTATTATTTTTTAGGAAATCAAACCTCAGCTATACAGTGGTAATATGGTCAGCTGAGCATTCGTTGGATCGACAGCTAAAAAGTCGTTTTATCTTCGTTTTAAATCGTCATATTGGTAGATAAACATTCACTTAATCGTCAGCTAAACAGTGGTAATATGGTCAGCTGAGCATTCGTTGGATCGACAGCTAAAAAGTCGTTTTGTATCCGTTTTAAATCGTCATATTGGTAGATAAACAGTCACTTAATCGTCAGCTAAACTGTGGTTATATGGTCAGCTAAGCATTCGTTGGATCGACAGCTAAAAAGTCGTTTTGTATTCTTTTTAAATCGTCATATTGGTAGATAAACATTCACTTAATCGTCAGCTATACAGTGGTAATATGGTCAGCTGAGCATTCGTTGGATCGACAGCTAAAAAGTCGTTTTATCTCCGTTATTTATCGTCATATTGGTAGATAGACAGTCACTTAATCGTCAGCGAAGCTGTGGTTATATGGTCAGCTAAGCATTCGTTGGATCGACAGCTAAAAAGTCGTTTTGTATTCTTTTTAAATCGTCATATTGGTAGATAAACATTCACTTATTCGTCAGCTAAACGGTGGTTATATGGTCAGCTAAGCATTCATTGGATCGACAGCTAAAAAGTCGTTTTATCTTCGTTTTAAATCGTCATATTGGTAGATAAACATTCACTTAATCTTCAGCTAAACAGTGGTAATATGGTCAGCTAAGCATTCGTTCGATCGACAGCTAAAAAGTCGTTTTATCTTCGTTTTGAATCGTCATATTGGTAGATAAACAGTCACTTAATCGTCAGCTAAACAGTGGTTATTTGGTCAGCTGAGCATTCGTTGGATCGACAGCTAAAAATTCGTTTTATCTCCGTTTTTTATCGTCATATTGGTAGATAAACAGTCACTTAATCGTCAGCTAAACAGTGGTTATATGGTCAGCTAAGCATTCGTTGGATCGACAGCTAAAAAGTCGTTTTATCTTCGTTTTGAATCGTCATATTGGTAGATAAACAGTCACTTAATCGTCAGCTAAACAGTGGTTATTTGGTCAGCTGAGCATTCGTTGGATCGACAGCTAAAAATTCGTTTTATCTCCGTTTTTTATCGTCATATTGGTAGATAAACAGTCACTTAATCGTCAGCTAAACAGTGGTTATATGGTCAGCTAAGCATTCGTTGGATCGACAGCTAAAAAGTCGTTTTATCTTCGTTTTGAATCGTCATATTGGTAGATAAACAGTCACTTAATCGTCAGCTAAACAGTGGTAATATGGTCAGCTGAGCATTCGTTGGATCGACAGCTAAAAATTCGTTTTATCTTCGTTTTGAATCGTCATATTGGTAGATAAACAGTCACTTATTCGTCAGCGAAACTGTGGTTATATGTTCAGCTAAGCATTCGTTGGATCGACAGCTAAAAAGTCGTTTTGTATTCGTTTTAAATCGTCATACTGGTAGATAAACATTCACTTAATGGTCAGCGGTCTCTAATAAGATAAAAGGAAGCCCTGAAAATATCATGTAGAAATGACCACTGGTAACAGAGATATGAGTACTCGGAAATAAATTGAAAAGCGAATTCAATCGTTTTGCGTTTTGTCTCTTTTTCCTCGATTTTTCGGCCAATAGAAACCCGAATGTAAAGAATTTTTCCAGTTTTTTGGTAGAGGAAACCCTTTTTACAGGATTTTTGACGTTTTCTACTTTTGTCAGTAAAAAAATGTCAATATGAGCCCAGTTTCAGACGTCGAAACTTCATCACCGCTGGTGTATGTGGTCAAATATTTTTAGTTAAACTTTATTTTTAAAGTTGCGTGTTGTTTGGAGGCTGATATTAAATATTTATTTAATTGTATCCATATCACACAATTCAAACCACAACGTCATTTGGTTCATGTTTATTCAGTTATTCATCCGAATGTTTTAAAAAGAACACGTTTTTTTCCCTCTATTCTTCCTAGTTTGCCCTACTTTGATCGAATTGCACACAGAAAAAATTGGTTTAGTTCAAACTCTTTTAGGAATCGCGCAGTATGGGCTCACGTGCGACGCTATCTGTGGGAGGGGGATGATTTTATGCTATTATCGGGACTAGGTCAAACACTAACAGTTTTCTGACTAGTTTTTTTTCTTTTTCCGAACCCTCTTTCCAACAATGGGTGTAACATAAAACCCTGCGGTGCAGCCGGTGCACATGGTTTTAAAAAACCCGAGATCCGCCCAATTAGTCTACGCACGCTGTAATTACCCAACAAGGGAGCGGTCATATTCAATCTTTACAATAAGCTTTGTGGTTACATCTGCTTGTCAACCCTTTTAAAAAATCTTGGTTATATTTCCTTTTTTTTCTGCAGACCAGATGCTTTTTTTCATCTATGTTCACACAGACATTTGACAGTGGAGTTGGTATTACAGTAATAGGTGATCAGAACTTCAAGTTCTAGTTACAAACTAATCATGAATCAAGTTAATTGGAGGAGCGCTAGTGTCCCAATATGTAGTCCTAAATTGAGCTGCAATCTTATGCCATTCATGACATCATTATTTTATGGTTTTTCATACTGTTAGAGCTAGACACGGTGGGGGAAGCAACTCCTATGATTTTACCAATTGCTGATACGTATGAAACTTCCAACTGCGATAAATAAGTGCTGGTTTGAAGAGCTTCCAACGAAAACTTCCTTAAGCAAAGAAATTGCTGTTTCACCTAATCAGCATTTTACACCCTTTTTTTCTAGAACATTACCATTTTCACCTGCTTTTTGGGCGTTTCCCAAGGTTTTTCTGCGAAATAACGGCCTTTCTCTAAATTTTTAATCCAGTAAAACAATTTTAAGATAAAATGTAATTTAAAAAGATTTCTGCTTAAAAAAAATGATTTCGGAATTTGTTGTCAAATAAAAAGAAGAAGAAAAAAAAAATTCTGGAGTTGTAAACTCCCAAAATTTAATTAAAAGCATTTTGCTCGGTTGGAAGTCGACAATCGTTTAGCGAGAAATTGTTTATATAAGAAAATGAAGGTTGGAATTTTTAGAAGCAATTATGAAGACTGAAGATAGCGGGGATTCTGAGATGGAATCCGAGACACCCTCGGAGTCTCTTTTCGGGGTGTACGTACAAAGGGACGAGCATCTTTTTTGGTCCTAAATTCCATCCCCTCTACTCGTTGTATTAGATCCGAAAAATTTTTTTTTCTCTCCCTCCACGTTCCACAACGTTGGCATTAAACCTTCAGATTTAGGAGTCCCAATTTTCTGCTCGGTTACGAGCCGAAAGAAAAGCCTCAAGATTGCTCAGTCGAGAGTTAAATTCGTCCCACACCTTCCTAATTGGAAAAAGTCAGAATTTCACAACCGGTCGCCTCCATCTGCAGGTATCTTTTTTTTTGTACTTGTATACACACCTGGAGGCATAAATCACACGCGGATAAAGGAGACCAATATGTCCCTAATTTCACACAAATAACCTTCAAAATTCGGACAATCGGAAATCTCCCCCTTTTCTAAAGGGAGGATACGCAGGAGTGAACTAAACCCCAGGTAGGGGTCTTTTTCTTCCCTCCGCATTTCAAAAGACCGGAATTGGTAAACAGAAAGGTATATTCTGTAACAAATCTCCGTCTTAATTTTTTTTTCAAAAGGTGCATATTCAAAAAATGCGAATAGTGAAAAGGTTTCTTTGAAATCTCGCACCGGTAGGTTTATTTCTTTAACCCTATAATATTATGCAGGGCTAATTAGAAGAGTTATTTTTTTGAATCGGGTTGACATAAGTGTGGGGAGGGAAAACATGTCTGTGCATAGGGACGCTTCAAAACCGCTAATTAAGACGAATACGAGAAACGCTTCCGTCGAGGCATTGATTAGCTCAGAATTAATTAGAAAACGAGGGTAGAAACTTGATACACCACGAAAAACAACCCTTGTAGGCGTTCAGCTTAAAAATTTCCTTATTCCTTTCGAGACCGCGTCTGACGCCGGATTCTCTGCGCTACTGGAGCAGCACTTTTTCCCTCTCTTTGCCCCTCACTTCTCCCCGACCGCTCCCAGCGCCCAGCAAAGCATAGAAAGCGACGAGTGATGCGATCATCACGTAGTTCATTTCTTCCCCAACAGGTTGCCAGTTTTTGCATGTCGCTAGCGCCACGGGAAGCGAAGGTATTAAATTTTTTAGAGTCGGTCTCGATAGGGTTAAAGGAAGAATCTTTTCATGGGAAGAGGACTATGAGCCGATAAAAAATCCTATTGAGCTACAGTGAAGAATAAATAAGGAAGAGTTTTAGTAAGAGAATGTTAAGTTTCGAGCTAATGGGAAAGACTTATCTCCAGAGTCCGTTTGACCACTTACTTTTACAGAAGTAATCCTGAAGAAGGAGAAGTATCGGAATCACCTCGTTTTCTCCCCACCCACTTCTCGACCGAATCTGTTAATTAGGTAGGATTTCGGTGGCGTTCTAACTGATTAAGACTTAACGGCCCGAGTTCTCGAATTCCTCAAGCAGTTATGTAATTGTTTTTAATGCGAGCTAATGCAATCCGAATTCCTTTTGTTTAACGCTTTTTTAATGAATTAATCGCCGCTTTTTTTACAGAAGCTGCAACTTAATTAGCATCTCGGATTGCACTCGTCAAACTTGATTATTAACCTTAAGATTAATCATCTCATTATTTGTTCTTGGGTAGTCTCCGAATAGAGAAGGGGTGCAGAAGTCATTAGGCACTCAAGAACAAAGAGACCCCTGTTTACAAAGTTTGTCTTTAATGACATTTGCGAATTGCTTCAGTCTTTGTTACGGGGGAGGGAAGAAAGTTTTCCTGGTCGGTTATAAACCATTAAATTCAGCCTCCACGCGCTTTTTCGGACTCGTGAATACCTTTCGCGAGACACGGAATAAATTAAGTGTCAGCCCTGTCGATCCTCTTTCGATTCCGCGTTAACCCGACCGTCTCCTCATCCCACCGAAAACCCTCTTTTACCCCTTCGCTAAGAATTCCAATAAACCCTTTCCATTAAATCCAAAGCAACATTGTCTTGTACGAAAGGGGGGGTCGAAGGGATTAAACCGCCGGCACCAAATTAAACGCCCTTTGACGTCCCCATACGGTCGAGTACACGGCACAAGCCTTCTTCCAATTTCCAAGCAATAAGCGCAAAGTAATTTCCTCATATTTTACTTGCCAACTTTAGTACTCCAAATAGGTTCCGACCACATCAAAGAACCCTAAATTAAGAACGCCAAACGTGTATAAATAGGTAAACCAGTATAAATAGCCTGTTTATTACGCCAGAGTATCTCCCATTTTATCACTTATACTAAAAATTTCAAAATTGAAAATAACTAGTAGGTATTGAAAGAAATTAGATAGTTTAAATAAACGTTTTGTGGATATCACAAACACAATTGAATTTAGGCGCTACCGTCCGAGACGCTCTGACGTCATTTGATGTCGTGACCAAATTTAGAACTAAATTTTAACTTGCTTAAAAAAGTTATTGTGATACTCTCCACGTCGGGTTTTTGGGGAGGGGTCTTCCAGACCACGTAAGGTAAATTCGATCTCAACTTTGTCTGTGGTGCCAGCCGGCCGTAGCATTTTTTTTCCGGAACACTTGACGGCCACAGTTTTCATCCGATTTTTACCAAATTTTCATACAAATTTTGTTAGTCGGTGAAGAATAATGTGACGAAGGTGATTTTGAATTTCGAAAAAATGGCGGAGTTATGTCTGTTTGAAATTTTAAAAAATTCGCTGCGGCCGAACCGTTTTTCCGTTTTTCCGTTTAATCCGTTTTTCACCAAATTTTCACCAATTACTCCTTATATTTTTTAAGAATTTTTGGTGTAAATAAATTGCCACTTTTTAATTATTAATTTTTTTTAGTAGGGAGAAATTTCATACTTCTACCCATTACGAGAGGCACATCCCTAGGCCCAAGAGCCCATTATTTCTTCCTTGACACTTAAAAAATTTTCGAAAAAAAGAACTTAAAAAATTAAAAAAAATAAAAACGAAAAAAAAAAGGAAAACCCGGAAAGTTTTTGGAAAAAAAAAATTTCGAAAAGAAATAAATACTTCCCCCTTCCTTATTCTTCCCCTGCTTTATACTTTCCCTCCCTTCGTTATACTTTCGTTCCCTTATACTTCCCCTTCCCATATACTTCCCCCTCCTATACTGTTACTTCTCTTTAAAATACCTAGAAACTTGATAAAAAATTCCGTTTAATGTTGGCTTCTTGTTTCAAAAAGCTGAGGAAAACGCCTAAAAAATACAAAAGATGAAGGTAATGATGGCACCACATTTTGGTCAAAAATTCTTTCCTAGAAAATACCTAGAAATACCTAAAAATACCTAGAAAATACCTAGAAACTTGATCAAAAATTCCGTTTAATGTTGGCTTCTTGTTTCAAAAAGCTGAGGAAAACGCCTAAAAAATACAAAAGATGAAGGTAATGATGGCACCACATTTTGGTCAAAAATTCTTTCCTAGAAAATACCTAGAAATACCTAAAAATACCTAGAAAATACCTTGAAACTTGATCAAAAATTCCGTTTAATGTTGGCTTCTTGTTTCAAAAAGCTGAGGAAAACGCCTAAAAAATACAAAAGATGAAGGTAATGATGGCACCACAATTTGGTCAAAAATTCTTTCCTAGAAAATACCTAGAAATACCTAAAAATACCTAGAAAATACCTTGAAACTTGATCAAAAATTCCGTTTAATGTTGGCTTCTTGTTTCAAAAAGCTGAGGAAAACGCCTAAAAAATACAAAAGATGAAGGTAATGATGGCACCACAATTTGGTCAAAAATTCTTTCCTAGAAAATACCTAGAAATACCTAAAAATACCTAGAAAATACCTTGAAACTTGATCAAAAATTCCGTTTAATGTTGGCTTCTTGTTTCAAAAAGCTGAGGAAAACGCCTAAAAAATACCAAAGATGAAGGTAATGATGGCACCACATTTTGGTCAAAAATTCTTTCCTAGAAAATACCTAGAAATACCTAAAAATACCTAGAAAATACCTTGAAACTTGATCAAAAATTCCGTTTAATGTTGGCTTCTTGTTTCAAAAAGCTGAGGAAAACGCCTAAAAAATACAAAAGATGAAGGTAATACTGGCACCACATTTTGGTCAAAAATTCTTTCCTAGAAAATACCTAGAAATACCTAAAAATACCTAGAAAATACCTTGAAACTTGATCAAAAATTCCGTTTAATGTTGGCTTCTTGTTTCAAAAAGCTGAGGAAAACGCCTAAAAAATACAAAAGATGAAGGTAATGATGGCACCACATTTTGGTCAAAAATTCTTTCCTAGAAAATACCTAGAAATACCTAAAAATACCTAGAAAATACCTTGAAACTTGATCCAAAATTCCGTTTAATGTTGGCTTCTTGTTTCAAAAAGCTGAGGAAAACGCCTAAAAAATACAAAAGATGAAGGTAATGATGGCACCACATTTTGGTCAAAAATTCTTTCCTCTCTCCTTCATTTAGCGGAAGTCGTTGACTGTGTTTTCCTTTACTTTCTCGTTCTTCTTTGTCTACTTATCAGCGTTTAGCTAATAAGATGTTATGAATAAAAGAAGGGAGGAAAATAAATTGAAGAAGAAGAAGTCGTTAAAATTTCGAAGGGGTCTGTCCTTTTACTTCAAAGGACCCCTTTTAGGTTTGACGAGTTTCCCCGACGTTTATTTATTGAGATTTTAAATATGTCAGTTTGTCTTCGGACGATTTGTCAGTTGAAAACGAGGGCGATCGCAAATTCGAACCGGTTCCCCAGTAAAAATTCTTTTGAAGGCTTCCCAATTGAGAAAGACGAGTCCTCAGAAAAAAGTAGTGGAAGGGGGGGTCCGGAATCGTATATTCCGCTAAACGTCGGGTCGTAAAAGTTGTTTAGTTACGGCCCTGAAAAGGCGCTCAATGGACTCCGGACCTCTTTTGTCCGTAATTTTCATTCAAGAAAAAGAAGAAAAAAAAGGGTCTTTACGTTGAACGCGGTGCAAAAGACCATTGAGAGACGAAAGAAAAAAATTTTCTTCCCGGGTGCCCTTTCATTTGGAGCTAATTCTCTACAAACAGTTTTCTCGGAGGTCTCTGACGGAGAAACTTTTCTTCCCGGACCCGCTTGAAAAATGACGTCCTTATGGAGGCCGAAGATGAATGGAATAAAGGTCGCCCTTTTATGAAGACCTCGCAGGTAAAAACGTAGTGGGGACAATGATGCAGAGTCATCTTGATGTTTTCTCACTTATTTTAGGGTTTATTCAGGTGACAGTTCAAAGAAAATCATGCCCACGATAATTGAAAAAATTTTTTCTTTCAAAATGCCGCGTACGCGAAAGGAACTAAGCTAACAGCGCCACCAATTGCATTTTTGACCATACGCCGGTGTTTAACGCCGATTCACCTGGTTTAACTGGTGTTTGTACACCAGATAAGCGAAGGAAACGACCTAAAACTAAGTAAGAAAAGATGTTTAACGCCGGTTCACCTGGTTTAACTGATGTTTCTACACCAGAAAAGCGATGGAAACGACCTAAAAACCCAGTAAAAAGGTTGTTTGACACCGGTTCACCTGGTTTAACTGGTGTTTCTACACCAGATAAGCGAAGGAAACGACCTAAAACTAAGTAAGAAAAGATGTTTAACGCCGGTTCACCTGGTTTAACTGGTGTTTCTACACCAGAAAAGCGATGGAAACGACCTAAAACCCAGTAAAAAAGATGTTTAACGCCGGTTCACCTGGTTTAACTGGTGTTTCTACACCAGAAAAGCGATGGAAACGACATAAAAACCAGTAAAAAGATGTTTAACGCCGGTTCACCTGGTTTAACTGGTGTTTCTACACCAGAAAAGCGATGGAAACGACCTAAAACCCAGTAAAAAGGTTGTTTGGTACCGGTTCACCTGGTTTCACGGGGGTTTCTACTCCAGAAAACCGGCAAAAGAGATGTCAAAAGCCCGTTCACCTGGTTTAACTGGTGTTTGTACACCAGATAAGCGAAGGAAACGACCTAAAACTAACTAAGAAAAGATGTTTAACGCCGGTTCACCTGGTTTAACTGGTGTTTCTACACCAGAAAAGCGATGGAAACGACATAAAACCAAGTAAAAAAGATGTTTAACGCCGGTTCACCTGGTTTAACTGGTGTTTCTACACCAGAAAAGCGATGGAAACGACCTAAAACCCAGTAAAAAGGTTGTTTGGTACCGGTTCACCTGGTTTCACGGGGGTTTCTACACCAGAAAACCGGCAAAAGAGATGTCAAAAGCCCGTTCTCCTGGTTTAACTGGTGTTTCTACACCAGAAAAGCGATGAAAACGTAATAAAACCCAGTAAAAAAGATGTTTAACTGGTGTTTCTACACCAGAAAAGCGATGGAAACGACTTACAACCCAGTAAAAGAACTAAGCGAAAGGAACTAAGCTAACAGCGCCACCAATTGCATTTTTGACTATACAGTGTGGTTTTTTTTTTTAAAAAAAGGGAAATTTTTTTTGGCGAATTCATAATTTCGTCCCCAGTAAACCGTCGAGGAGTAGTCAATGTTCATCTTTCCACCCAGAAGCCTCGAAATCTTCTCGGACATGCGTTAGAGCTGCTGCGACCTGGTGGGATGCTTCAGAAACCCGTTTGCCCTCACAGCGAGCCCGAAACTGGAGGGGACTGGGGCCTCTCTTTCGCCCTCCCGCTTTACTCTCAGTCACAAACCGGCTACCGAACCGAAAACAACCCGACCTACCCGGCACCTCCGCCAAAGGTCATTCCGGGCACGGCTTTTCTGGATACGATAAAAATTTTTTTTTTTTGTGATAGTGTCCTGTGCTTTTTATTTCCCATCTAACGTCATGAACTAATATTCTGTGTTTTAAATAATTTTTTTTTTGTTCTTATTTTTTTTTCATAAAATAATTTAAAATGACTTACGATAAAGAAATGCCCGCAATTGTAGTTCTAGTCTGTGTCCTGTTTATACACAGTGGTATCACCGAAGAAGAAATCGGATCGCCCCTCAGAGTAGCGCAGTGTCGGGCGAGATGCATCCAACGGGTAAGCCTCTATTATTTTTACCTCAAAAAACTCTTCTTCTTATTTTCTATCCTCCTTAACCACTTTTTCAACGTTTTATATGACTTCAAAACCATAAATTCGACTCCACCCAACCCTTTAACCGTTCAATAAACGTTTCAAACACAAAAACATTGTTCTCATCTTCGTTTTTACTCCTCAATTTACTTTTAAACACCGCAAATGATTAATAAATAAATTTATCACTTAAAAAAGTATCAATAAAATAAAATCCATGTTTCATAAACAAAAAAACAGTTTTGTTTGTTAAGATCTTTTTTGTTCTGTCGTGTATGAGCCATCTTTTCGAGTTCAATGATTGTTTTTAACTTTTCATGGTAAATTTTACAGTTTTTAAGTTTGATTGGCTTTGTTTTCGGTTCTTTAGGGCCCTAATTATTTAGTTTGCCGACAAATTTGTGGTTTTTATTTTTGAACCCTTTTTATTTTATCTTCTAGATATGTTTGTTATGTAATTGATTTTAATTGGCATTTGATTCGTCCATTAAACGTCCTATTTGTTATCGCGTATCCTTTTCCTTCAATCTTATCTCTATCTAAATTATTTCGTTTTCTATTTTCAGTATCGACTTTCGCGATATTTATCTTGAAATTTAGAACGGCGAAAAGCCCGCTTTTATAAAGTGAAAATGTTTTAATTATCAACGTTGATTTATAGGTTTTAGGTGGATTTCAAACGTTTTTTGAAACGCTATTACCGTTTTTGCTTCGTTTTTGAAGATCGATGTTTAAATGAGATTCTAATTTAAAGCGACGTTTATGCCGGGTGGAAATGGGGTCAATAAATGCTAAAAAGCGCCACTGAGAAGTCATCACGGTCACGAATAACAATAGAAAATGCTATTATTCTAATAATCGAGTCATTATTTTCAAAATTAAACAAAATTTTTAAGTATTCAAATGGTTTTATCGAATTTGTGTCTTTTAGTTAAACCCATAAAATGTGGATAAAACGTTCACTTTTTATTCTGCAGGCTCAACTTGCAAGGTTTAACTGGTGTTTCTACACCAGAAAAGCGATGGAAACGACCTAAAACCCAGTTAAAAGGTTGTTTGACGCTAGTTCACCTGGTTTCACGGGGGTTTTTACACCAGAAAACCGGTAAAAGAGACGTCAAACGCCCGTTCACCTGGTTTAGCTGGTATTTGTACACCAGAAAAGCGATGGAAACGACCTAAATCCAGTAAAAAAGATGTTTAACGCCGGTTCACCTGGTTTAACTGGTGTTTTTACATCAGAAAAGCGATGGAAACGTCCTAAATCCCAGTAAAAAAGGTTGTTTGACGCTGGTTCATCTGGTTTAACTGGTGTTTCTACACCAGAAAAGCGATGGAAACGACCTAAAACCCAGTAAAAAGGTTGTTTGACGCCGGTTCACCTGGTTTCACGGGGGTTTTTACACCAGAAAACCGGTAAAAGAGACGTCAACCGCCCGTTCACCTGGTTTAACTGGTGTTTGTACTCCAGAAAAGCGATGGAAACGACCTAAAACCCAGTAAAAAAGATGTTTAACGCCGGTTCACCTGGTTTAACTGGTGTTTTTACACCAGAAAAGCGATGGAAACGACCTAAATCCCAGTAAAAAGGTTGTTTGACGCTGGTTCACCTGGTTTAACTGGTGTTTTTACACTAGAAAAGCGCTGGAAACGACCTAAAACCCAGTAAAAAGGTTATTTGACACCGTTTTACCTGGTTTCATGGGGGTGTCTACACCAGAAAACCGGTAAAAGAGACGTCAAACGTCCGTTCACCTGGTTTAACTGGTGTTTGTACACCAGAAAAGCGATGGAAACGACCTAAAACCCAGTAAAAAAGATGTTTTACGCCGGTTCACCTGGTTTAACTGGTGTTTCTACACCAGAATAGCGATGGAAACGACCTAAAACTCATTAAAAAAGATGTTTAACGTTCACATGGTTTAACTGGTGATTGTACACCAGAAAAGCGATGGAAACGACCTAAAACCCAGTAAAAAAGATTTTTGACGCTGGTTCACCAAAAGATGTTTCACGCCGGTTCACCTGGTTTCACGGGGGTTTTTACACCAGAAAACCGGTAAAAGAGACGTCAAACGCCCGGTCACCTGGTTTAACTGGTGTTTTTACACCAGAAAAGCGCTGGAAACGACCTAAAACCCAGTAAAAAGGTTGTTTGACACCAGTTCACCTGGTTTAACTGGCGTTCTTACACCAGAAAAGCGATGGAAACGACCTAAAACCCAGTAAAAAGGTTTTTTGACACCGGTTCACCTGGTTTCACGGGGGTTTCTACACCAGAAAACCGGCAAAAGAGTGAGGATTTAAAAATACAACTTTTCCGCCTGAAAAAGGGGGAAAAATGCATAATTTTTCGTCCTGAAAGTCTGACAGGATACTTGGAATCTCAGAAAAAAAGTTTCTACCGAAAAAGCGAAATTTTGACTTTAAAAACTCAATGTTTTTCGGTAGATTTTTGATCTTTCTGATAAATATGAACGGTAAAAGCGTGATTGGAAATAAAAAAACGAGTACAATTAGCTAAGGTTTAAAACCAGGGACTAGATAGTTAATTACACACAAGGGCTCAAAAGTAAATAGTCCTTTTGTTCCAAGCCCTTGTTTCCTCTCATCCCTTATCAAGGCCTCAACAGCGATTCAAAATTAAACTCTCAGCGAGTCTTCATTAAACTCGAAAATTCCGCGAGTTTAATATAAAAAAAACGTCCTAATTAGGAAAAACTTGATGAAAGCCTACTAGGAAGTCCATTTTTTATGTGAAGAAATCTGTGGGAAATGTTTATGTTTAAGGATTAATTTAAAAAAAAATCTTGGATTATTTAAAAAAAAAAATATTAATTTTAAGAGGTAATCTAATAAACCCATTAGGGAGAAGGTATTCCGGAGTTTCGCCTTTAACATCGACAACAAACGGAGAGCCCATTTTTAGCGTCCCGGGCGAAAAGGCTTAATTGAGGGTAGCCCTTGTTAATTCTCCCTCTAGCTTAACCAAGAGGGGGCCTTTGTTCAATTAAATTTTTTTTCCCTTCCTCTCATTTTTGCGAAAAAAAAAGGAAAAAAACGTGACCGCGGATCACAGACATTTTAAATAATTCTGTCGTGAATCAATAATGTAAACTGTCTCCCCCGGTTCCTAGTTTTGCGTGTTTGAGTTTAATAAATCCGGGAGTCTCACAACGTTATGATAGCTTGCAATGCGTCCCAAGGCAAAACCGAATGCCTATTAATTCCTGAACGTTCCCCCCTTCCTTTTTTTTATTCTCCATTCGGAGTTTCGAGTCCGAAAAAGTTCGCTAACAGCCTCAGGTCATGCTATAATCGATTCCTGAAGCGCTTTTCACTAAACTTTATTGTTTATTTGCCAAAAAAATTAAAATACAGAAAAAAAAAGAAGATTCGGAAGTTGGCGAACAAAAATTGAAGGTCCAAATCAAAATCTAGGTTTATCAAGAAGATTTTTCGTTCTTGTAAAAAATTCTATTAGATTTAGGTGGGAAAAGGTTGTCTTTTGGACGAAATAATCGAGGAAGAAGCGTGAAAAATGCCCAAAAAAGGTGATCATGAAAGGAGTGAACGCTCAAAAACCCCTTGAAACGGGTGCACATCAAAACTTCGGAGAAAACGGCTCTAAACCTGTTTAAGAGAGTAGTGAACGCAAAAAACCCCTTAAAACTGGTGTTTTTACATCAAATATCGGAGAAAACGTTTCTAAACCTGTTTAAGAGAGTAGTGAACGCTCAAAAAACGCCTTGAAATGGGTGTTTATACATCAAAACTTCGGAGAAAACGGCTCTAAACCTGTTTAAGAGAGTAGTGAACGCACAAAACCCCCTTACACGGGTGTTTTTACATCAAAACATCGGAGAAAACAGCCCTAAACCTTTAAGAGAGTAGTGAACGCTCAAAAACGCCTTGAAATGGGTGTTTATACATCAAAACTTCGGAGAAAACGGCTCTAAACCTGTTTAAGAGAGTAGTGAACGCACAAAACCCCCTTACACGGGTGTTTTTACATCAAAACATCGGAGAAAACAGCCCTAAACCTGTTTAAGAGAGTAGTGAACGCTCAAAAACGCCTTGAAATGGGTGTTTATACATCAAAACTTCGGAGAAAACGGCTCTAAACCTGTTTAAGAGAGTAGTGAACGCACAAAAAACCCCTTAAAACTGGTGTTTTTACATCAAAATATCGGAGAGAAAACGTTTCTAAACCTGTTTAAGAGAGTAGTGAACGCTCAAAAACGCCTTGAAATGGGTGTTTATACATCAAAACTTCGGAGAAAACGGCTCTAAACCTGTTTAAGAGAGTAGTGAACGCACAAAACCCCCTTACACGGGTGTTTTTACATCAAAACATCGGAGAAAACAGCCCTAAACCTGTTAAGGAGAGTAGTGAACGCTCAAAAACCCCTTAAAACTGGCGTTTAGTCGACAAACATCGGAGAAAACGGCCCTCAACCTGATTAAGAGAGTAGTGAACGCTCAAAAACCCCCTTAAACGGGTGTTTTTACATCAAAACATCCAAAAAACGGCCCTAAACCTGTTAAAGAGTAGTGAACGCTCAAAACCACATGAAATGGCTGTTTTTACATCAAAACTTCGGAGAAAACGGCCCTAAACCTGTTTAAGAAAGTAGTGAACGCTCAAAAACCCCTTACAACTGGCGTTTTTACATCAATACATCGGAAAAAACGGCCCTAAACCTGTAAAAGAGTAGGGAACGCTCAAAAACCCCCTTAAACGGGTGTTTTTACATCAAAACAACGGAAAAACCGGCCCTAAACCTGTTAAAGAGTAGCGAACGCTCAAAAACCCTCTTAAAACGGGTGTTTTTACATCAAAACATCGGAAAAAACGGTCCTAAACCTTTCAAGAGAGTAGTGAACGCTCAAAAACCCCAAATGGGTGTTTCTACACCCAAAATTCTAGGGAAACGACCCAAAACACGGTGAAAATGTGTTAAAACCTCAAACACCCGATGAAACGGTTGTTTCTACAACAGAATGTTAAAAACTCGGGAACTTTAGCGAAAACGAGTTTAGTTTTGTTCCTGTCCTTTTGAGTCTTCAACAATTATATTTTTAAAAATAATCACAAGAAATATTTAAATGTTTATAAAATAATTACCTATTAGAAACCCTGTTTATTTAATTTTGAAATAACTAATAGCTTATCGTAAAAACGATAGCCATTGATTCGGTCATCGGACTTTTAGATATCCAGTTACGAAGGTCGGCAAAGCAATTCGATTTAATACCGCTCAAAATCCATTAGATCTATCGTTTACTCGACCAGTTTAACACCACATCGAATTCTATTCGGTGTATAAAAAAAAAAATTGTTTATAAAGTTTTTGATTTTACAAATATTCAATGCTCTTTTTTTTCCTCCTTTCAATAGATGGGGGGCGTATTATTTAGGGAGTATTAGCATTGTATTAGATACGCCCTCGAGTTTTCGGGTGAATAATTCATGAAATGGACTCTTAGATGAGGTATTTTGATTTCTGAAATTGGGGCGACCTCCCGGGGATGGAATCATAAAAAGTCGCATTTTAAAAAAAAAGCTCGATGTAAGTTAGCCATCGCTCTTCTTCAACGGAAGTGACGTTCTACGGCGTCTTTTTATCGCATCCTGTTCCGCCATTCGTATAAAAAGGTGGAATTTCCGGACGCGGGAGAAGAATGAAAAAAAAATTAGTAATCCTCCCTCAATTTGCTGAACACGCGAAAAAGAAAGAACAACAATACTTCGCTTTTTTTTTTTAAAGAATAATCACTTTTTCCTGAAAAAGATAACTAAGGTTATTTCCTGAAAGGTATTAAGTTAAGTCTTGAAGAAGAAGTTTGATTTAATCCGTTTTATTACATTTTAACCTCAATTTCGATTTCTTTTCTTAAATGTTGGTCTATTTTATTGGCTATCTTATAAAATTTGGCATTTCAAAACTGTGGTATTGTTTACTAAATTTTTTTTTATTTCTAACTTGAAAAAACGCCGAAATCTCAGGGCCGTTTTCTCCGATGTTTCGATGTAAAAACACCAGTTTCAAGGGGTTTTTGAGCGTTCACTACTCTCTTAAACAGGTTTAGGACCGTTTTCTGCGAAGTTTTGACGTAAAAACACCCGTTTCATAGGGGTTTTTGAGTGTTCACTACTCTTTAACAGGTTTAGGGCCGTTTTCTCCGATGTTGTGATGTAAAAACACCATTTTCAAGGGGTTTTTGAGCGTTCACTACTCTCTTGAATGGGTTTAGAGCCGTTTTCTCCGATGTTTTGATGTAAAAACACCAGTTTCAAGGGGTTTTTGAGCGTTCACTACTCTCTTAAACAGGTTTAGGACCGTTTTCTGCGAAGTTTTGACGTAAAAACACCCGTTTCATAGGGGTTTTTGAGTGTTCACTACTCTTTAACAGGTTTAGGGCCGTTTTCTCCGATGTTGTGATGTAAAAACACCATTTTCAAGGGGTTTTTGAGCGTTCACTACTCTCTTGAATGGGTTTAGAGCCGTTTTCTGCGATTTTTTTGATGCAAAAACACCCGTTTAAAGTGGTTTTTGAGCGTTCACTACTCTCATTAACAGGTTTAGGGCCGTTTTCTCCCAAGTTTTGATGTAAAAACATCAGTTTCAAGGGGTTTTTGAGCACTCACTACTCTCCGATGCAGAATGCGAAGATGCTTGAATTTGTGAATGTTGGAATCTTCGTACAAAAATAAGTGGAAAAAAATGAGTTTCTAAGTTCGATTTTCACTGATTTTAGCGCAAAAAACGCTTAAATTTGACATTTTTTAAAGTTATTAAAAATGGTCATATGAATAGTCAAATCAACTTGAAATTTTGCGTAGATTACGAATCTGAAATAACAAATAGGGGTTATCATTTGAAAAATCGTAGTTAGGTTCTGTTGGGCACCCTGTTTATCCAAACGCATTTTAAACT
Organism: Orius insidiosus; assembly: GCA_014119065.1. Lineage (NCBI taxonomy): Eukaryota > Metazoa > Arthropoda > Insecta > Hemiptera > Anthocoridae > Orius > Orius insidiosus. The sequence continues at coordinate 27,455 of JACGAQ010000361.1, read as the reverse complement.
ACGCCATCAAATTCTTCGATTTAAATTAACGGTGGTTTAAACTTAACTTTTTTATGAAACCACTTTTTAACGCTCTCGTGTGCCATGTGTTTCCGGACGGTATTTTGCTTTTCTTCAAAAAAGAGTTTTAGCCCCATTTTGGGTGGAGACTACAAGTAGCTTCTACTCGTCAACGGGTATCCTAAATGATATGGTAAATTGAGATTTTCTGGATACTGCGGAAAAGCCGGATATAAGAAGGGTTTCCCTTGAAGATTAGCTCGTACGTTTTTTCCTCTTCAATTATTGGATGTTTTGTTCTTTTTTGGATCTGACTACTAGGTTAGATGATCTGGAAGAAAAGGATATCGTTTTTACCTTTTGACGTAAAAAAATAATTTAAAATTTCGGAGGGCTTCCCTTTGATGAATTTAATAAAAATAATAGTGTTTTATTTCAGAGGGAAAAAAAGAACCGTTTGACCGAGGAAGGCTGAGGTTAAAAGCGCCTTAGGCTTTACCTCGACGTCTATTTGTAATAATGAGACTCTCTTGAATATGTATGTAAGAAAACGGCGGCTCAGGGGGTTAAAGCTGGCGGGACGGGTGGGACGGTTCTCCCGGAGAGGGGATTGAAATATGGGGTGATTGTTTTTAGACGAACATGTGACTCATTACCACATGAACGCTAAATGCTCACAAAAGCACTTTTTATATTGACATTCCTACTTCAAAGCGGCTACTTTAAATATAGAATTTAAAATTTTTTTTCTGAAAGGACTTTACGGATCGGAGGAAATAACACGTGTAATCGTGGAATGATCCTTCCTTGGACGACTTTGATTGTATCAGTTTAACCCAGAGCGAAGGCGAGAAAGTGATAAACCGGTTTCGACTTAAGATTGCTTTACGAGTAGGTTCTACACGCAGAAATCCTTCTTTTTTTTTATCTCTTCGAGTTTAACGTTTAATGAAGACTCCCTAGTGGTTAATTTCAGGGTTAAATTTTACCGAAGAATGTCATTATTTCATTGAATTGTAGATTTACAGAACTTTTTATTTTATCTGTAAATCACTGGTCTCTATTTCTTTTATGGGTGCCCGTTGAAACGGGTGTTTTTACATCAAAACATCGGAGAAAACGGACCTAAACCTGTTTAAGAGAGTAGTGAACGCTCAAAAACCACTTGAAACTGGTGTTTTTACATCAAGACATCGAGAAAACGGCCCTAAACCTGTTTAATAAAGTAGTGAACGCTCAAAAACCACTTGAAACTGGTGTTTTTACATCAAAACATCGGAAAAAACTGATTAAGAGAGTAGTGAACGCTCAAAAACCACTTGAAACTGGTGTTTTTACATCAAGACATCGGAGAAAACGGCCCTAAACCTGTTTAATAAAGTAGTGAACGCTCAAAAACCACTTGAAACTGGTGTTTTTACATCAAAACATCGGAAAAAACTGATTAAGAGAGTAGTGAACGCTCAAAAACCACTTGAAACTGGTGTTTTTACATCAAAACATCGGAAAAACGGCCCTAAACCTGTTTAAGAAAGTAGTGAACGCTCAAAAACCACTTGAAACTGGTGTTTTTACATCAAAACATCAGAAAAAAACTGATTAAGAGAGTAGTGAACGCTCAAAAACCACTTGAAACTGGTGTTTTTACATCAAAACATCGGAAAAACGGCCCTAAACCTGTTTAAGAAAGTAGTGAACGCTCAAAAACCACTTGAAACTGGTGTTTTTACATCAAAACATCGGAAAAAACTGATTAAGAGAGTAGTGAACGCTCAAAAACCACTTGAAACTGGTTTTTACATCAAAACATCGGAAAAACGGCCATAAACCTGTTCAAGATAGTAGTGAACGCTCAAAAACCCCTTAAACGGGTTTTTACATCAAAACATCGGAGAAAATGGCCCTAAACCTGTTTAATAAAGTAGTGAACGCTCAAAAACCACTTGAAACTGGTGTTTTTACATCAAAACATCGGAAAAAACTGATTAAGAGAGTAGTGAACGCTCAAAAACCACTTGAAACTGGTGTTTTTTACATCAAAACAACGGAAAAAAAACTGATTAAGAGAGTAGTGAACGCTCAAAAACCACTTGAAACTGGTGTTTTTACATCAAAACATCGGAAAAAACTGATTAAGAGTGTAGTGAACGCTCAAAAACCCCTTACAACTGGCGTTTTTACATCAAAACATCGGAGAAAACCGCCCTACCTATTTAAGAGAGTAGTGAACGCTCAAAAACCCCTTAAAACGGGTGTTTTTACATCAAAACATCGGAGAAAAGGCCCTAAACCTGTTCAAGAGAGTAGTGAACGCTCAAAAACCACTTGAAACTGGTGTTTTTACATCAAAACATCGGAAAAAACTGATTAAGAGAGTAGTGAACGCTCAAAAACCACTTGAAACTGGTGTTTTTACATCAAAACATCGGAAAAAACTGATTAAGAGTGTAGTGAACGCTCAAAAACCCCTTACAACTGGCGTTTTTACATCAATACATCGGAGAAAACGGCCCTAAACCTGTTTAAGAGAGTAGTGAACGCTCAAAAACCCCTTGAAACTGGCGTTTTTACATCAAAACATCGGAGAAAACCGCCCTACCTATTTAAGAGAGTAGTGAACGCTCAAAAACCCCTTAAAACGGGTGTTTTTACATCAAAACATCGGAGAAAACTGCCCTAAACCTGTTTAAGAGAGTAGTGAACGCTCAAAAACCACTTGAAACTGGTGTTTTTACATCAAAACATCGGAGAAATCCGCCCTACCTATTTAAGAGAGTAGTGAACGCTCAAAAACCCCTTAAAACGGGTGTTTTTACGTCAAAACATCGGAGAAAACGGCCCTAAACCTGTTTTAGAGAGTAGTGAACGCTCAAAACCCTTAAAACTGGCGTTTTTACATCAAAATATCGGAGAAAACGGCCCTAAACCGGTTTGAGATAGTAGTGAACGCTCAAAAACCCCCTTAAACTGGTGTTTTTACATCAAAACATCGGAGAAAACGGCCCTAAACCTGTTAAGGAGAGTAGTGAACGCTCAAACACCCATTTAAACGTGTGTTTTTACATCAAAACATCGGAGAAAACGTCCCTAACCTTCTTCTTCTCTTTCTTTTGACTTAAGTTTGCTTTACGAGTAGGTTCTACACGCAGAATTCTTCTTTTTTTTAATCTCTTCGAGTTTAACGTTTAATGAAGACTCCCTATTGGTTAATTTCAGGGTTGAATTTTACCGAGGAATGTCATTATTTCATTGAATTACAAGTAGATTTACAGAGGGTACGACTTTTTATTTTATCAGTAAATCACTGGTCTCGATATTTCTTTTATGGGTGGGAGAGACGGGGCGAAAAAAAAATGGACAGCCGGGGGCGTTGAAACCGAATGTTGGTCTCGGGTTTGATATAAGGTCCTGGAGGGAACCTGTTATCGTAGGACAATTAATCCTAGAGTACTTGGATCAGCTCCAACGTTGTTACAGGGATGTGTTTGAATACACCTCTGGCAAACGCCCCTTCTACCTTTAAATAACGTCAAAGACAGATTAAAAATCATCGATGCCTTAAGTGGGGGTTTTGGTGGATTTTAGTTGTTTGTTTCCGTGGGTGTTGGGGGTGTTGTTTTTGGCTCGTCGTAACGACAAGTAGGAGCATTAGCATCGTAAAGTGGGTTTCTGGGCGTCCGGGTGGGGGGTGGAGAGGAAAGCGCTCGGACTCCAAGCCCGGGGCATATTAATGACAATATTTGAATAATTGCTCCGGAGTGGACCCGCCTATTTGCATAATACTCGGGGCCCTCTTTTCTCTCTTCTTTTCGCCTCCCCTTCTCTCCTTCTATCCATCGCGGGGGGCGTCCGTTCTCATCGATCAAACAGGCATGACGACCTTCCACGGACAAAACATTCTGAAAAATTTCTCCTTAATTACAAAAATATTCAAAAGAGACTTTGAAAATTTCATGAGATATTTTGAAAACATCCTCCTCTTTATACGAACTCCTCGACAAAACTGTTTACCTTAAAAGAGCCTGTTTACCTTAAATTCTGCCATTTATTTTGAAGAAGCCAGATTGTCGTTTCTTTCAGCAGAGCAGCACCTCAGCCAACCTCGACGGCTTACTTAGTCCTAATCCCGGGAGAACACCGTTCAACATAACGCATTTCACCCTAAAGCAGTTGAACATAAAAAATCTGTAGTTCACACAATGCGTTTCGGCATTACGCATTGGGACATAAAGCTCTGAAAAGTGCAAAAATATTGAGCATAATGCATTTCAACATAAAGCGTTTCGCCATAAACGACTTTTTCAATAAATGCAAGTCGATATAAAAAAAGTGCATGTCACCATAAAAGCCTCTCTTTAAGCTTTCGTTTCGCCATAAAACTATTTCTGTCGTTTAGGCATAATACATCTCACCATAAACTAGGGACAGCGAAAGAGCAAGCCTTTCTCCGTTTAAAACGCGAATATGGCGAAACGACAAAAACCTTAAAACTTGACAGTTCACCATAATGCAATTCAACATAAAGCATCTCACCATAAACTAGGAAAAGCAAGCAGGCAGCCTATGGGATGTGCTCGTTTTATGACACAAGAGGGTTGATTTTTTTCCTCTCGCGAGGATGTGCAAATTGCGTTATGGCGAACTGTCAAGTTTTGAGGTTTTTGTCGTTTCGCCATAATCGCGTTTTAAACGGCGAAAATAGGCTTGCTCTTTGACTGTCCTTAGTTTATGGTGAGATGTATTATGCCCAAACGACATAAACAGTTTTATGGCGAAACGACAAGTTTTTTAAATTAAAGTTTCCTTTATGTTCAACTGCATTCTGTTGAAACTGCAAACTTTATGTCGAAACGACATCTTAATCCTCTTCTTTATGGTGAGATAAATTATGTTCAAATGCATTATGGTGAACGTTTTCGACTATTTTCTTTATGTTGAGTCGCAGATTTTCTATGGTGAACGGTAACTCGCGATTTCTGCTATTTTATGGTCAAATGCATTATGGCGAATCGCATTATGTCAACATTCTCCAACTTCTAGCCACTAAAAAAATTAAGAAGAGCTCATTTTTTATTTCAAGAAGGCCAAAACATCCTAAAAAAAACTAGCAGAGCTGCGACATATCTTATAAAATGACTAAAAATTGTCCTAAATCTCAACAAAAATGTTAAAAATGTATAAAAAATTTTGAGAAACTAAAGAAATAGGTCCTAAATTGAGTTAAAATGTTTAAACTTTTAGAAAAAATCTAGAGTGCCATTATCTTGATGAAATAGGCCTAAAATCTTTTTGAATATAGATTGAATGGCATATATTAGTTTTTGAGTACTCCAGACATCCTGTTTCCTTAAAATATTCTAAACTTAATTATTCTTAAGGAATCTGGTCTTATTAAAGAGAATAAGTAATTACTCAAGAGGGTCATAAAAACGTAGAAGCCATTATGTATAATCGGGTCCGAAGATGACTGATTAACAACACTTGAAAATATCAAAAACGTGCCTTCAATTTATCGACACGGAAAATAATGAAGTTATAAAAGTTCTATTTTTTTACCTATTTTAAAATTTGGATTCTTAAGCGAAAGGCGTATAATTACGAGTGAAAATAGACCCTCGAGGGGCCTTCAAATTAAGTAGAGGAGGCGGGGAAGCGACTCATTACGCTACCGGAATTCGAGCTAGGCACTCCAGGCGAGCAGGTGCTATAAATTATGCAGATACTGTATCCCGGAGCCCTCGAGAGCTTTATGAAGATAAACTAGTAAATGATTCCGATGAAATTTTTGGGGGAAAAATTTTTCGGAATATTAAAGGTGTAACCACGGTAGCTTCTTTTTTTTTTTTTTTTTTTTTTTTGATAAATAGGAGACATCTCGAGGCGTAAAAGGACCGGTCCGGTGATTAGTAACCGTTCTTCTGGCTTATCTACCCGGTAATTAGTAAAAGTCGTTAAACCTCCTCAGAAAAAAGAAAAGAGCCCATTTTAAAATTCAAAAATCACCTCGTTATAAATCCCTATTAGCATTTTTAATATTTTAAATAATTTTTTGGTTAGAAGACGAATATTTGGGGTGATAAAAGGGTGTGGGGGTTATTAAAGACTGGTGAGAGATCTTCATTGATCCGCCCCCGGATTGACGTAGTCGGGTCAGAAGGGGTCGAGACAAGACTTATGACCGGTGTCCCGGACGAGAAAGCTCCGGGGAGACCTTCGCCAGTGAAGCGCCTTTCCAACCCCTACAAATTACACTCTTCTCCCCTTTTTTTACTCCATCAATACTTGATGCCGGTACGTCCCTTTCCGACCTCGCTTTTACTGCCTCTTTTACTCTTCTATAATCTTGTTTGACCGCCCTAAAAAAAACGAATATTTTTTAAATTTTCCTAAATTTTTTTTTCGTCTGCGTTTTGGCCCTAATAAAACTTTCTCTTTTGCCTAAAATAAATTTCCGTTTTACGGAATATATATAAAAATTGATGTTTTTTTTTTTGTTTATTGCTTTTTTTGTTTTAGTTTCGCGTTTATCACGAACAAAGGTCCCATTTTTATTTGATTCATTGACCCATCGATATTTCTTCTTTATAGCTTTGCATTGAACCGCTTTTTAACGAATGTATTTTTTAGTTCAATTTTAGTTTAAAAAAAGAGGGTAAAAGTTTAACTATTTGTGTGGGAGAGAAAGATTTTTCTGGAAGATTTGCCCTGGAAAGGTTTAAACCTCACAAGTCGTTCGAAGAAAGCTGACGAATCAGGGAAGGAAAGCTCCCCTGCTGTGTTTGAGGTCCAAAGTTAAGGGGTGGGTGGGCTCAATCTAGCCCGGATTTATGTGGCACCGGCTCTTTCCGCCCTTGTGTCAATAAAATGACACCCAGGGACAAAGTTTAAATCTTCAAGGGATCGAAAAGGGGGAAAGGCTGTATTTTTACTTAAAAGTATATACACACGGTTCCGGAAGATAAGGGCGTAATGTATGGACCACATTTTCTAAAGTCACCTTAACCCCTTGGGAAGAAACTACCCTTGAATAAAATTACCGTAACATTCGCCTCTTTTTTTACGACGCCCTTTTAATATTTTTACTTTTAAAACATGCCGAAAATCGTTATAAGGTAATAAATATCGCAGGAAAATTTTGATTCGGTTTCTTTGTGGGTGAGTGATCAATGACTCTAGCGAAATGTCGTTCTACTCGATCATGCATGAATTTATCGCTCCTCTACATCCTTCTGGCGGCCGACAAACTATCTATACGATACATTTTATGGCTTTTTTGCCTGAAAAACCCACTTTCTTCTGACCCTTAGGTAGAGAAACCACTTTTCAATGGATTTCCACGATATAAGAACCCTTTTTATCAGGTTTTCGGCCCTTTTTGTCCTGAGCTATAGACCAACTTTCTCGCGGCCATAAAACTTGTTTTTTACGGTATTCTTGGTTGTTTTTGTTGGCTTTTCGACCGAAAAACGCCTTTTAATGGATTTATGGAATTTTCTACGCGTTTTAAGAATCTAAAAAACCCTTTTTATCGGATTTTGTGCCCAGAAACCCCCTCTAACCGGAGTTTTGGACGTTTTTGTTAGATTTTAGGCCAAGAAACCCTGTTGTCTTATTGGTGAGCATTTTCTACGCTCTTCCAGGGGAAGAAAAACTTTATTCTGACTTTTAGGTCCTAGAAACCACTTTTGAATGGATTTCCACGATATAAGAACCCTTTTTATCGGATTTTCGGCCCTTGTTGTCCTGCGCTGGACACCAATTTTCTCGCGGCCAGAAAACTTGTTTTTCACAGTATTTTTGGTTGTTTATGTTGGTTTTTCGACTGAAAAACCCTCTGTCAATTGATTTATGGGACTTTATTCGCGTCTGAAGAAGCTAAAAAACCCATTTTATCGGATTTTCGGCCCATTTTGTCCTGATCTGTTGACCAACTTGCCAGAAAACTTGTTTTTATTGAACTTTTGGTTGTTTTTGTTGGTTTTTTGACTAAAAAACCCTTTTTCGATTGATTTATGGGATTTTCTTCGCGTTTTAAGAAGCTAAAAACCATTTTATCGGATTTTATGCCCAGAAACCCCCTTTATCGTTTTTAACGAATTTTAGGCCAACAAACTGCTACCTTAGGCATTTTCTACGCGAAAAAAATTTTTATGCAAATTTTTAGGTCCAAGAAACCACTTTTTAACGGATTTCTATGATATGAGAACTCTTTTCACCGGATTTTCGGCCCTTTCTGACGGTAGCTGGAGACTGAAATTTTTTCGTGGCCAGAAAATCGTTTTTTTATTGGATTTTTGGTCGTTTTTGTCGATTTTTTGAATGAGAAACCCCTTTTAAATGGATTTATAGGATTTTCTTCGCCTTACTAGGAGCTAAAAAACCTGTTTATCGGATTTTCTGCCCAGAAAACCCTCCTTTATCTGGGTTTTTGAACGTTTTTATCGGATTTTCTGCCCAGAAAACCCTCCTTTATCTGGGTTTTTGAACGTTTTTATCGGATTTTTTGCCCAGAAAACCCTCCTTTATCTGGGTTTTTGAACGTTTTTATCGGATTTTCTGCCCAGAAAACCCTCCTTTATCTGGGTTTTTGAACGTTTTTATCGGATTTTCTGCCCAGAAAACCCTCCTTTATCTGGGTTTTTGAACGTTTTTATCGGATTTTCTGCCCAGAAAACCCTCCTTTATCTGGGTTTTTGAACGTCTTATCGGATTTTCTGCCCAGAAAACCCTCCTTTATCTGGGTTTTTGAACGTTTTTATCGGATTTTCTGCCCAGAAAACCCTCCTTTATCTGGGTTTTTGAACGTTTTTATCGGATTTTCTGCCCAGAAAACCCTCCTTTATCTGGGTTTTTGAACGTTTTTATCGGATTTTCTGCCCAGAAAACCCTCCTTTATCTGGGTTTTTGAACGTTTTTATCGGATTTTCTGCCCAGAAAACCCTCCTTTATCTGGGTTTTTGAACGTTTTTATCGGATTTTATAGGCCGAGATACCCTGTTACCTTATTGTTTGGCATTTTATATCATCCAGCCGAGCAAAAAACGAAGGAAAAAAACCGTTTCTACCGGATTTTCGGCCCCTTCTGTATATTAGCTGAAGACCAAAATTTTTTCATGGGCAAAACGCCTTTTTTTCACTAAAATTTTGGCCATTCTCGTCTTCTTTTTTGGCCTATAAACCATTTAAAACCTACTTTTTTTTAACTTTCTTAAATTTGAAATTTAACTTAGCCAAAAGAAGATGATGGGAAAATTACTCTCTAAGCGCCCTTAAATCCTTTTTAAAATTAAAATAAATTTAAGACCGATAGAATTAGGGCTAAAAAAAAAAGTTTTGAAAACATCCCGGGTCAATATTGATTTTCGAGATTACCTACCAAAATGGTATTCTGTCAATGTTTATTCTATATCGTACAAAAGGTCCCCCACCCTTTCGATCCCGTGTTTTTTCTCATCGCGCTACATAAACGAGGTATAAAAAAACAAACATACGTTATTCCCCGACAATATTTGACACCGCCCTGTCATATAGGAAACGACACCTCCGAAACAAGAAAACCCACTCCGAAAAACAACGTTTAAAAAAAACGCGATCAAGACACGACCCTTAAAAATAATAACATTTTCAACTTTTATCACAGGAGATCGGTACAAGTAGGTACAAGCTACTGTACCGCCATAGGCCCCCATGCAAATGAACCAGACAGATCTTATCTCGTCTCCTTTTATCGGAAGACGTAGAGGGAAAAAAAACCGCACGACTCTTTAATAAAAAAAAATTTCCGATTATGATTTATAACCCTTAAATGGATATAATAAATTTAAAAAGCCTCTTTTTTTTCGTCTAATGGGGACCATAAACAATAATAAAGTCTGAGGGCAATATTACCAAGGGTTAATGCACTAAACAGTTGTTATCGATTAGCCACACTGTCAAAACGTGATAAATAACATTTTTAAAAGACTTTTCTGTACTTATTTTCTAACTCAAAATGACCCAGTAATTAAACTTAGCATCAAAAATGTCATTTCTACTAATATTTATTTTTAAAAAAATTAGCGTTAATTTTGTTTAATGATTTATCATGTGGTCGATGTAATTTCGGTGGAAGAAAAAATATTTTACGAAGCATGCAAACGGACTATTAGCACTAATAGAACAGGAAATGTGGTCTCTCCAGCCTTTACGATATGAAAAAAACTGATTTTGACGACTTATTTTAACAAAAAATATGTAAATCACCTTAGCCAAATCTAAATATCCAGCTGATCCAAAATTTACCATCTGAGCATCTTTTAACTTCCTTAAAGAAGTTATTGTGATACCCTCCACGTGGGGTTTTTGTGGAAGGGTCTTCCAGACGCTGGAGGGTCAAATCGAAAATTGATCTTTACCGATCTTAACTGTCTGTGGTGCCGGCCGTCCGTAGCATTTTTTCCGGAACATTTAACGGCCACAGTTTTCACCGGATTTTCATCAAAATTTTCTTTAGTCGGTGAACAAGAAACTAACGAGGGCGATTTTTGAATTTCGAAAAAATGGCGGAGATATGTCTGTTTGAAATTTTAAAAAATTCGCTCCGATTTTCACCAAATTTTCACCAATTACTCCTTATATTTTTTAAGAATTTTTGGTGTAAAAAAAATTGCCACTTTTTAATTATTTTTTTAGTAGGGAGAAATTTCACACTTCTACCCATTACGAGAGGCACATCCCTAGGCCAAAGAGCCCATTATTTCTACTTTGACACTTAAAAAAATTTTCGAAAAAAAGAACTTAAAAAATTTTTAAAAAAAAAAAAGGAAAACCCGGAAAATTCTTGGAAAAAAACTTAGAAAATTTTTCAAAAATGAAAAAAAAATAAAATTTTACGAAATTTCTTTAGTTATTTTGGGTTTTCTGAAGCGTTAATTCATTAGTCATTAAGTCTGAATATAAAAAAGGAGGACGTACAAGAAAAGCTTCACCGGGAGCAACGACCAGTCAAGTAGAGCCGGCCGGACTCGTAAATACATACAATTACATCCCGTGCTAGGGATTACGCCATACCCTCCCGATACCTAACATTACACTGAAGATTATCTTACTTTTTTCCTTGAGACCCCCCTACATAAGAAAATTTAAAATCCACTAATTTGAATTTTTCTTTTTGTTTCAGGTAAGTTGGAGATTGGCTGAGTATAAAATTTTTAAAGAAAATGTTATTTCCCTTGAATCTAGAATCATAGCACGCGTAGACCCCCTTTTCAGTAATAGCGTTACGTCTTTCATTTCCTTCCTTCAGCAGTTTTTTTCTCTTTCCCTTTTGGCACAGCGACCAGATAATCCGTAATTGGATTGTATTCTCTTTCGCAGAGGGCGACACTTCCGCCTCTACGCTCAAAAGGAGGAAAGCGGAGAAAAAAAGAAAACATCATAGGGGGAAATCCAGTGGAAAGGCTTAACGCCGAACGCTTACCAAGTCTACCCTCACCCCCTTCACTTCGCTTTTCCCTTTTAACCACTCCGTACTTAAAAATATGAAAAGAAACATTTTAAATACATAGGCGTAAAACGAGTTTTTTAAAAACATCAAACGAATGTTATTAACAAAAAATTGAAGTCGTTTTATCGACAAGTTTGAACTCAATTTCTTTTAATTTGAGGTTTATCCTTGTTTCTACTAAATCGTTTAAAAGTAGGGCAGAAATTTGGAATAAAAAAATGTCCTTTCCTTCTCTCTAAATGCCACTTCATTAGCCGAAAACCTGTTGGTTTCGACAGAGCCGGTTGATTGCGATTGACAAGATAGAAATCGAGAGAATATATTTTTTTATTACAAATAATTGCGTCATATTCGCCCTATTTTTTAAAAGCGTGCGAAATAGGCCTTTCTCATTAAAACGTTTTCCTTAATTAAAAATCTTCATTGTAAATTGACAAACTTTAAAATATTACGAGGAAAAAAAAATGCAATAACTTTTGTTTTAAGATTCAGAAAACAGGTTACCAAGGGTAGAAAAGAGGTCGTAAAAATGTCACTGGCGATGACTTGTTGAAAATATTTTAATTTGACCATGACAACCGAAAAAAAAGGGGAAAAAATGTCAAAATAAATCGTCCTCTAATGAAAGCTCGACGGTATATTTAATAAATTTTAAAACATTTTTTTTTTTCTTTTGATATCGAGAGAAACGGAGGTCGAAACCGGGGAGTATTTAGTGTCATATTAGCGTCTCCGGTCATTTATTTCTTAAGGTCGCCTTGAAAATCCAATTTAAATATACCGGATTCCAGGATGTTCGGAATTCCCGTAAAATACTACGAGAAGGATTTCAATTAAGCCGAACTTTTTTTTTCTCTCCTTGGTGTCTTATAAACCCATAGCTTAAAATAGAAATTTTTATGGCCTATCGAACGTCAATTTTGATTTCTTTTCTATGCTTCATTTTGAGTTCAGCGAATTTTTTAAGTTTTTATCGATTTTAGTTTACGTTTTTACCACTTTGACGGCGTTTTTAGTGGCTTCTGCCAAGATTTCTGGGTATAATCAACGTTTTTGATCAGAAGTTAACATCTTAAAGGGAAAGTTTTCACTTTTTGTCGATCTCTAAAGCGTATTTTAAAGACGTTGTTGACGATTTTACAGACTTTTTAGTAGGTACTTCAATTTTGAATGAAATATTAATATTAAAATTAGAATATAATGCTATCTCTTCTGTTTGAATCTTATCATGTGTTCTTGACGATTTCCTTATTCAAATGGCTTTCTTAGTTCGAGGAGTGGCAATTTGCTTGTTCTTAGGACAAAAGACTTCGGGGGAAAAAAAAAGAAGAAGAAGAAGACGAAGGGAAGGCTTAGATAGGATTTGACCCCCTTTGTACTTGGGAATGAAACAGTCCCCCTTCATTCTTTGTCTTTTTACTTCTTAAGCCTCTGACGTCTTATCTTCTAATTGTCCCTCCCCAAGGTCGACTTATCTAAGACTTATCTGCCCTTACGCGCCGTCTGTCGTGAAGATAAAATCCCCTTTTTAAAAAAACTACTAGGGGATTTGATTGAAAAAAGTTTAAAAGGCTATTTTGTAAAAATGTGTATCATTTTGCCCCAACGAAATAATCAAGGATAAGTGATTTATAGGCCCCTCCATAAATAACGATGGGCCAATGAATAAATTATCTTTTTCTCCCCTCTACCTGGGTTCCATTTCAATATTCTTCGTTTTTATATTGAGACGTTAAAAGGGGAAAGTGTTTGGATAAAAATACCGTTTTTTTAGGGCAGATGGGGTCTCCTGTGCCAAAGAAGGGTGTAGGGAAAAAAAAGGTAATGACGTGAGGGACCTTATGGAAGATAGGAACTAACCCATGATTACGTTTTTTGTATATTTTTTCACTTCCCTTTGTCTAAAATGTTTCCGGAATTTTTTTTAAATAAAAAAAAGCCGTTTACCACTGGACGTTGTGGGTTAAAAACATACCTGAAAAAGTTTTTACGGATTAGAGGGCGCCCGTAAGTTTTGCCATTAGAGAGGGGTGAGACAAGAGAGAGGGAGAAAAATATGATTTCAATGTTTTTTAACCTGATTTCTCACTCACCCCTCTCAAATAGCAAAACTTACGCCTGCCTTACTTATAATTTCTACTTTACTTATCGATTTTGAATCTGCAAAGTCTGGCAAAAGTTTAAGGGAGATCGTTAAAAAGTGGTTTTATGAAAAAAGTTAAATTTAAACCGCGTTAATTTAAATCAAAGAATTTGATGGTGTTTTTTAAAATGCGTTTTGATATACAGGGTGCCCCCAGCAGAACCTAATCCGCTATTTCATATGAGAACCCCTATTTTTTATTTCAAATTCGTAATCCACGCAAAATTTCAAGTTGATTTGACTATTCATATGATAAATTTTAAACCATCTATCTAAATTCAACATCAAAAATTAAATTATTCCTCTCATAAAAAAAGCTGCAATTTGGCCCTTTATTCGCAATTTCAAAATTTTGTAAAACTTTAAAAATATCAAATTTTAGCGTTTTTCGCGCTAAAATCCGGTCAAATTATCTTTGACCATTTTTGATAACTATAAATAATGCCAATTTTTAGCGTTTTTCGCGCTAAAATTCGTTAAAATCGACCTAAGAGACTCATTTTTTATGTCCGAAGATCCCAATTTTCACAAATTCAAGCAAAAATGAGTCTCTTAGGGCGATTTTAACGAATTTTAGCGCGAAAAACGCTAAAATTTGATATTTTTTAAAGTTGTCAACAATTTTCAATTTTCGAATAAAGGGCCAAATTGCAGATTTTTTTTATGAGAGGAATAAATTAATTTTTAATATAAAATTTTGATCATTTTTGAACGAGCTTCCATTTTTTCCACTCTACTTTGAAAATTACTACTAATTTTTCGTCCACCTTAGCTTTGAAAAAAAAAATCGGATCATTAACTCAAAAAATAACACCATCCTTCATTATTACATCTGTTAACAATTTACATTTTCTTCCCCCTCGTTTTCTGTGGTTTCGGTAGGGCGGTGAGAGGGTTGAAAAAAAAGGTCCAAAAAGGGAGAGTAAAAATTGTCGGCCGCTAATGGCGCTTTGTGAGAGTTATTGGTCCGTACAAAGACCCTTGACAATAAAAAAAAAATCCCCCCTCCCGCGTTTTCCCTTCAACTCCCGCCATCACCTCCCGACCGACCTTTTCAAGCCCTTAACCAACTTCCTTCACTTTTACGCTCCTTTCGCCACCGAAGAATCCTCACATAAAAAAAGTTAATTAAATTTTTTTAACTCGGACATCCACCGTTATTTTTCCTAGAAATCAAATAAAGATAATGAATAAGCCTTTTTACATGGTCTCTACTCCTCGGCCTTTAAATTGGCTTTAATTAGGAATTCAACTTCTCACAAAAGACCGCCCCGATATTAATTTACCCTTATTATAAAACATTCAAAATTAATTTGACCTTAATCATTAGCTTCAAAACATAATTTTACAAAAAGCATTTTAATCAAAGTAAAAAACCATTTTTAAAATAAACCCATTTTTGTATATCTTCGGCTTAAAAAAAAAGTCATAAAAAAAGTTTGCTTATTTTTTAAGGCAGAGTTCTTCAAACGTCAGTCAGTTTTATGTTCATCGGGTTTCCATGTCGAGACCACACACGCCCTTTTGGCAAGAAGCCCCTCGTTAACTTTTCCCACCTGACATAATCAATTCTGGTGTGTAAAAAAAATTTATGTATTTGATACTCTGCTCATATTTCACTCAAAACGAGAATCTTATCCAGAATAATTAATTTAAAAAAGTTTTTTTTTCAATTGGATGCTTTCCAAGATATGAAATTTTTTTTGTTTTAAATATTTGAGATTCAACAAGTCAAATACAATAAGGAGATACTAAAAGGGGGTTTTGAATATTGGCATAAAGCCACCGTTGAAGGAAATGTTGGTTTGTTGTCTTTAATATCCTCTTTCGGTCGTATAAAAGCCCCCTTTTCTCCAACTCCCGCGTAAGTCGTTTACAAAAGACAACGGCGAAACGATTCTGTTAATTAATTAGTCTAATTAATTAGTTAAAAATAAAGAAAGTAGTGGAGGGAATCGTGAACCCCGCCCAGAACACGATCAAAGCATAAAACCAAATAGCCCAGGTTACACGTGACCAGAAGGGAATCGATTATTGCCCTATTATTATCGAGAAAACAAATTATCGATGTTAATTGTTATTATGTCAAAAAAACATTTTTTTCTTTTTATTTCAAGGTATGAAAAAAACGGATAAAACGGCTCGATTGCCCTCGATAAAAATGTCTTATTTGTCACGGTAGAACGAAAACCGTTTTTCCGCTATTTCCTTCAGCCTCTTTCACCTCGGGAAAAAGAAACGTGAAATCTTTAGTCCGAAAATTCCTTTTTCATTTTAAATTCAAAAGGATTAACCTCAAAACATAAAAAAATTACCTCCAACTGGGATTTGAACACATGACCTCAAGCACAACTTGTACTTCTGAGAAAGTTTATAAAAATAATTTAAAATTGTTGAAATATTGATCTAGAAAACGATCGATTGCCAACATAGAATTGCATAATAGGAAAAGACATATTACAGGGACACTTATATAAAAATAGCGATCGAACGACTTTTAGAAGGCCTATTTAATAACCAGAAAGAAAGTTCGTCGCCCTTTACGATTGAATAACTGAATTACCAAACAATAATTCTTTTCCATTCATGATATTCAGTTATCGACGTCTATTTTTCATATTTTGGAAGGTAAAAATGTCACTTCTTAAAGTTAAAAATCATCGTAAATAAGTTGGGAAAAAAGCGGTCTGTAGGGAGGGGGAAGTATTAAAGAGGGAAGTATAACGCAGGGGGAAGTATTAAATAGGGGAAGTATAACGGAGGGGGAAGTATTAAAGAGGGGAAGTATAACGGAGGGGGAACTATATCGCAGGGGGAAGTATTAAATAGGGGAAGTATAACGCAGGGGGAAGTATTAAATACGGGAAGTATAACGGAGGGGGAAGTATTAAAGAGGGGAATTATAACGGAGGGGGAACTATATCGCAGGGGGAAGTATTAAATAGGGGAAGTATAACGCAGGGGGAAGTATTAAATAGGGGAAGTATAACGCAGGGGGAAGTATTAAATAGGGGAAGTATAACGCAGGGGGAAGTATTAAATAGGGGAAGTACAACGGAGGGGGAAGTATTAAAGAGGGGAAAAATAAAGGAGGGGGAAGTATTAAAGAGGGGAAAAATAACGGAGGGGGAAGTATAACGGAGGGGGAACTATATCGCAGGGGGAAGTATTAAATAGGGGAAGTATATCGCAGGGGGAAGTATTAAATAGGGGAAGTATAACGCAGGGGGAAGTATTAAATAGGGGAAGTATAACGCAGGGGGAAGTATTAAATAGGGGAAGTATAACGCAGGGGGAAGTATTAAATAGGGGAAGTACAACGGAGGGGGAAGTATTAAAGAGGGGAAAAATAAAGGAGGGGGAAGTATTAAAGAGGGGAAAAATAACGGAGGGGGAAGTATAACGGAGGGGGAACTATATCGCAGGGGGAAGTATTAAATAGGGGAAGTATAACGCAGGGGGAAGTATTAAATACGGGAAGTATAACGCAGGGGGAAGTATTAAATAGGGGAAGTATAACGCAGGGGGAAGTATTAAATAGGGGAAGTATAACGCAGGGGGAAGTATTAAATAGGGGAAGTATAACGCAGGGGGGAGTATTAAATAGGGGAAGTATAACGCAGGGGGGAAGTATTAAATAGGGGAAGTATAACGCAGGGGGAAGTATTAAATAGGGGAAGTATAACGCAGGGGGAAGTATTAAATAGGGGAAGTATAACGCAGGGGGAAGTATTAAATAGGGGAAGTATAACGCAGGGGGAAGTATTAAATAGGGGAAGTACAACGGAGGGGGAAGTATTAAAGAGGGGAAAAATAACGGAGGGGGAAGTATTAAAGAGGGGAAAAATAACGGAGGGGGAAGTATAACGGAGGTGAAGTACAAAGGAGGGAGTAGTATAAACGAGGGGAAGTATAAACGAGGGGAAGTACAAATGAGGGAGAACTATAAATGAAGGGAAGTATAATGGAGGGGAAGTTTTTAAGTATCATGGTAGAAATAATGGTATTTTTGCCCAATAGAGGTCCCTCTCTTAGTGGGTGGAAGTATGAAATTTCTCCCTAAAATAATAATTAATGTAAAAAAATGATAATTTTTTTTATACCAAAAATTTGTAAAAAAAATATAAGGAGTAATTGGTGAAAATTTAGTGAAAATCGGCCGCAGCGAATTTTTTAATATTTCAAACAGACATAATATCTCCGCTATTCTTTTGAAATTGATACATCGCCCTCGTTAGTTTCTTGTTCACCGACTGAAGAAAATGTGGTGAAAATTGGTTGAAAACGTGGAGGGTATCACAATAGCTTCTTTATAAAAGTTAAACCGCGCACTACGAAATGAGCTCCTATTGTGGAAGACAAAAAATTCAACTTTTTTGTTTTGTCGACTGGCCTTGTACCTAAAGGAGGGAAAAGCTTTGGCAACGTAAAAGGGACAGGAATGAATTTAAATTGTCCTGCGGTCTGACCACAGCTATGCGGGGTCCCCTCCCTTCTCACCGTCCTAATACGTTTTCTCACTTTTTTCTCTCTGTTTACAGTTCACGACCGAAAGCAATTCGGAGAAGGGATGCCCCCAAGGTTCCGACTGCTCTATGGTAAGTTTTTTTTCTATTAAAAATCAGTGTGAAAAATATTGATAATGGCCTATTGTTTTTTCCACATTTGTATCGAGATCACGTTCAGGAATAAATTTTCGCCTCTAATCAATTTCTTTTTGTTTACTTGATGTTTCTATTCAGAATAAAACAAACAGCAGGTGTAGATGTAATAAATCATTTTAGTCTTGTCTAGGTTTGAGTAGGGTCGACAAGGTTTCACAAAACATCTAGTGTTTTATCTATTTGAAAGTTTATAGCGATGTCGTTTATCTTATGGGGTACCAGGAGGTTTCAGAGCATTTTTTAATATCATGGAGGCCTAGATCCAAATGACCTTGATGGACGTCTCGCTTTAACTCGCTCTTTTGACTTATAAAGTGTAGATGTTTTGTAAAACTTCTTAAGCAATTAAGGTTAAAAAAAGGGTCTAAATTCGTCACGCTATAAAAAGAAAAAAAAATGAAAATAAAAAAAGAGTCGTGTTTCTCCTTTTGTGAGGACGATCTCGTAAATAATTCGGAATCGATTCTCTATTCCCCCGACTAGGGATTTTAATAGCGAAGGCTGTTCATTTGTGTCCGGAGAGTGAATGGGGCGAAATAAATATCGCTCGGACCTCTAGGCCGGGGAGGGTTGATATATCGCGGACCAGTGTTGAGGCAGATGTTGTCCCGGGCGTACAATAGAAGGTTGCCGGGAAGGGGACAACGCGTTGACAGAGGCTACTTCTGTCTAGCCTCCCTTGTTTTTCCACAAATACCTCAAGATTACAAAAAATTTTTTAAACCTATTTAATGTCTTGTCTCAAATTGGGCTGTAGAAAAAAAGAATTTTTTTTTCAAGTGCTGTAGACGAGCTGAGAAAATTGTCCCTTAATGAACCCCTCGTCGACTGACTTAATTATAAAGCAATTCAACCGACGGCCGCCCGAATTAAAATTGTTCCTTTTTTTACCTCCTTTTAAACCCGAAATCATGTAATTCTTTCGCCTAGAAAATCGTCTAAAACATTTTTTTGAAATCTTAAAATTAAGACAAAAACAACTCTCAGCCTACAAAAACCGGATTTCGCGTTATTAAAGCTTAAAAGGAACATATCAGAAAAGTGGCCTGACTGCATCCCTCAGAAACCCAATTGGTGTTTATACACCAAAAAAGTTAATAAACACCGGTATAAAGGAGTTAAACGCCAGACCGGCGGATAAAACGTGTTTTTCTAGACCAGAAAACACCTTATATAAACCATTAAAAGGAAAAAATCAGAAAAGTGGCCTGTCTGCATCCCTCAGAAGCCCGATTGGTGTTTATACACCAAAAAAGGGAAAAAAACCCCGGTAAAAAGGAGTTAAACGCCCGATTGGCGGATAAAACGTGTTTTTATAGACCAGAAAACACCTTATATAAACCATTAAAAGGAAAAAATCAGAAAAGTGGCCTGTCTGCATCCCTCAGAAGCCCAATTGGTGTTTATACACCAAAAAAGGGGATAAACTCCGGTAAAAAGGAGTTAAACGCCCGACCGGCGGATAAAACGTGTTTTTCTAGACCTTATATAAACCATTAAAAGTAAAAAATCAGAAAAGTGGCCTGTCTGCATCCCTCAGTAGCCCAATTGGTGTTTATACACCAAAAAAAGGGAATAAACTCCGGTAAAAAGGAGTTAAACGCCCGACCGGCGGATAAAATGTTTTTCTAGACCAGAAAACACCTTATGTATGTAATCTACAACTATTTTTTCTTAATTCCCAAATCGTCCTCTTGGCTAAAAGCCTCCGCAGGTGCGGGAGCGTATACCTGTCGACATAATGCGGCTCGGCATAATGCATTGGACATAAAATAGCAGAAATCGCGAGTTACCGTTCACCATAAAAAATATGCAACTCAACATGAAGAAATAGTCGAAACCGTTCACCATAATGCATTTGAACATCTCACCATAAAGAAGAGATTTAACAATGACATAAAATTGTCGTTTCAACGCAGTTGAACATAAAGGAAACTTTCATTTTAAGGAACTTGTCATTTCGCCATAAATCTTTTTCTGTCGTTAGGGCATAATACATTTCACCATAAACTAGGGACAGCCAAACATTTCATTGCATTACGCCGAAACCCATTATGGCGAACTGCAGATTTTTTATGTTCAACTGCTTTTGGTGAAATGCGTTATGTTGAACGGTGTTCCAGCGGCCACCTTTGTTGATTCGCTATAAGTATAACTTTGAAAGCTGTTAAATAAGAACCAATATTTTTTCCTTATATTTATAATTAGGTTTACGTAAAAGAATGTTTTAATTATAGAAAGTGTTTAATAAGCTTCTCGGAGGCTTTCCCGTCATATTTCTCGCCCCAGAAAACGAAAAAAAAAAAAAAGAAAAAAAAATTAAAACCGTCTAATGAGTAATGAGTTTTAATTCCAGAGGGTAAACACAAAAAATAATTTAACCGGATCTTTAAAAGGAGATTTTTTATTATTTTGAGTTGAAAATCCGTACGTTGGGAACAAAAAAGGGCCCCCAAGATAATTCATTTCGGAGTCAAGCAGGTTATCCAGGACGCCAGTTCCTATGCTAATCGCGTTCTACCAAACAAGGCGATCGCCCCTCCCGCCCGAACTCCCTTTCTTACCGACATCTCTTTTCACATGCGAGAGGGAAAAAAGGTGAGATGGGAAGAGGAGCTTTTTTTTTTACGACTCCTCGCTTCTCAACAAAACATAAAAAAATGCCATAAAGGGGATTAGGATTATTTTTGGGGATTTATAACGTGTTAAAAATTCGAATTGTGTACTCTGTATATTGAAATAGGTTGATTTTTTATTTTTTTTACATCCGAGATTGGAGGCTTTAAAATAGGATTAAGCTTTTTAAGAGCGAAACGCGTTACAAATTTTTATTACCGCTTTTTCCTTTTATAATTTTTTTTATGACCAATATCTATTTTCTGTTGATTTTTATAAGTGCCTAATAAACTACAAAAATAATAAAAAAAACATTGTTGAAAAATTATTTGGCGTAATTACCTGGTACTTGGTGATCCTTTTATTGTTTTTAGTGTTGAAAACTGGCGCAAAAAAGTTCAGTTTATCCCCACAGGTCTTTTTATCATTTTGAAACGTCAGTCTAAGCTAATGGGGCCTCTGGTTAGGTCTGTAAATTGAATGTTTTCCCATAAATTATTCATAGCAACAAGGGGTCGTTATAGGCTTACCTTACTATTAAAATCCTTCCCCCGTTTACTTTTCGAAATATCAGATCCATTAACGAAATAAAGAAAGGTAATGAAAAATCGATATGGATTTCTTATGAATATTATAATTGAGACGAAAAAAAAAAAATAAATAAAAGTTTGGGCGGTCCTGGAGTCATGACCTTGCACGAGTATCGATCTTCGAGGAGTCTCCTTCTCCCGGACCACGTGGGGAGGGAACGAAATTTTGAGACTAAAGTAATTATCTTTTTTATATTCTATCGCTAAATCCTCTTCTATTTCTATATTTCAAACGTTCAATCAGTGTTTTGGAGTTTTTCATCCGTATTAAACCATCGACCGCAAACAAGCCGTCTAAAACATAACTAAGTCTAGCTTTACCGCAACACTTCCGCATTTTCCACTCTCTGAATGTATTTTATTCATATTCAAAAACATGACAACAAAAACTAATAAGTATTCGTGACAAAAAGTCATTATACCTCACTGATTATAACTGCAAGAAAAAATAAGAACTCAAAACATATAAAAAGTGTTTAAAGTTTTAATAGGTAGACGAAAGAGGAGGTTTCTATGAGGGTTTCTTTTGAAATGTGTTTGTGACGTCACTTAGAACAGTGTTGCCGGTGAAGTCTTCTGGTTTCCTCTTTGGGTTCTGTTAAAACAGTGACTTGTTTGTGACGTCACTTAAGACAGTGTTTTCTTCAGGTTTCCTCTAAAAATTGTGTTTCTCGGCCTAAAGACCTCAGAAAACGCCTAAAAGAAGGTTTAACTCCTAAAGACCGTAATAGACGTGCGAATAACAAGTTAAAAAGGTGTTTTACGGGCAATTGGCCTTGAAAAACGCCATAAAGCCAGGTTAACAAGGTGTTTCTCAATCTGTAAACTATTCTAAAAATTGTGTTTCGGCCTAAAGACATCAGAAAACGCCTAAAAGAAGGTTTGACTCCTAAAGACCATAATCGACGTGGGAAAAACAAGTTGAAAAGGTGTTTTACGGGCAAATGATCTAGAAAAACGCCATAAAACCAGGTTAACAGGGTGTTTTTTAGTCAGTAAATATGGTGTCAAGTCTGAAAATGGTGTTTCTCGGCCTAAAGGCCTCAGAAAACGCCAAAAAAGAACGTTTAACTCCTAAACACCATAATAGACGTGCGAAAAACAAGATAAAAAGGTGTTTTACTGGCAAATGGCCTAGAAAAACGCCATAAAACCCTTAACAGGGTGTTTTTCAATCAGTAAACTACTCTATTAATTGTGTTTCTCGGCCTAAAGACATCAGAAAACGCCTAAAAGAAGGTTTGACTCCTAATGACCATAATAGACGTTCAAAAACAAGTTAAAAAGGTGTTTTACGGGAAAATGGCATAGAAAAACCCCATAAAACCAGGTTAACAGGGTGTTTTTTAGTCAGTAAATATGGTGTCAAGTCTGAAAATGGTGTTTCTCGGCCTAAAGGCCTCAGAAAACGCCAAAAAAGAAGGTTTAACTCCTAAACACCATAATAGACGTGCGAAAAACAAGATAAAAAGGTGTTTTACTGGCAAATGGCCTAGAAAAACGCCATAAAACCATTAACAGGGTGTTTTTCAATCCGTAAACTACTCTATTAATTGTGTTTCTCGGCCTAAAGACATCAGAAAACGCCTAAAAGAAGGTTTAACTCCTAAGGACCATAATAGACGTGCGAAAAACAAGTTAAAAAGGTGTTTTACGGGAAAATGGCATAGAAAAACGCCATATAACCAGATTAACAGGGTGTTTTCAGTCAGTAAATATGATGTCAAGTCTAAAAATGGTGTTTCTCGGCCTAAAGGCCTCAGAAAACGCCAAAAAAGAAGGTTTGACTCCTAAAGACCATAATAGACGTGCGAAAAACAAGATAAAAAGGTGTTTTACGGGCAAATGACCTAGAAATACGCCATAAAACCTGGTCAACAGAGTGTTTTTCAATCAGCAGTGTTGCCGGTGAAGTCTTCTGTATGTTTCCTTTCTGTTAAAACAGTAACTTGATTGTAACGTCACGTAAATCAGTGTTGCCGGTGAAGTCTTCAGGTTTTCTCTGTTAAACAGTCACTTGTTTGTGACGTCACGTAAAACAGTGTTGCCAGTGAAGTCTCTTTTACTGTTTCTAGTCGAAAAATATTCTTTAAACTTAATTTTAGTTGACAAAATTTTAGGAATAAATGACGTAGCTTATGAGAATAGTAGGATTTTAATAAAAACATCGCCCTACCCCATGGTTTTTAAAAAGTCATAATCTCCATGTTTATTGGGCGAACTGAGTCTAATTCAATAAAAGGTCCCTTCGCATCTGGCTCCGGGGAAAAAGGGCGTAATGTCACACCGGAGAGAGACAGACGGTAGACGTTAAATTAAATAAAAACCCTACTCGGACTGTTAACAGGCCATTAGTTTAAGCCCGGGTTGCCTTTCATTAGGTAGGCCCGATTTAACCGGGGGGATGCTGTGTTGGCGCAATAAAGGTCTAACCCGAGGGATGAAAAAAACGTCATAAAGTCTAGTTTATATCTATTAGAAAAGACCCTGTTAATCTAATTTCCAACAGAGAAAAAAACCCCTACCAGTATCTTTGAAAAACTGATTATTCAGCATCATTTCTCACCCCCAAAATAGCCCTATTACTGATAACATTCTATTGATAACGTTTAATGATGTTTAAATGAAAAATAGCTTTAATTTTCAAACTTCAGTCGATTTTCACTTTTTTTTTTTTTTTTTTTTAAAAAAAAATCTAAACATGCAATCTTTACGGTTTAAAAACGTTTAATGAATTAATTTGAAATTCTGTTATTATTCAATTAGTCTATGAACACAAAAGCGCTTAATATTTTACGCTATATTAAGCAAATGAAATATAATTAGGACTTTCATAATTAAAAAAAATATTATACAAGTAATTACTGCGAAATGAAGCAATTTCCAACGAAGGAAATTGAGATTTTAGTACTAAAAATTATAGATTCAAGGTAAAAACTGAAAAAAATTGACCAAATGATGTTTCTTCAGCCGTTTTAGCAACCCAAAAACCGAGCATTTCGACGGTCTTTTGGCTGTTTACTGGCGTTTTCCGTCGTTTTCTGACTGAAAAACACTCTGTTAACCTGGTTTTATGGCGTTTTTCTATGCCATTTGCTTGTATAACACCTTTTTAATTTTTTTCGCATGGGTATTACGGTCTTCGGGAGTCAAACCTTTTTTAGGCGTTTTCTGAGGTCTTAAGCCCGAGAAACACTATTTTTAGACTAGTTTACTGACTGAAAAACACCCTGTTAACCTGGTTTTATGGCGTTTTTCTAGGCAATTTGCCCGTAAAACACATTTTTAACTTGTTTTCGCACGTCTATGGTCTTCAGGAGTCAAACCTTTTTTGGCGTTTTCTGAGGTCTTAAGCCCAAGAAACACTTTTTAGACTAGTTTACTGACTGAAAAACACCCTGTTAACCTGGTTTTACGACGTTTTTCTAGGCAATTTGCCCGTAAAACACATTTTTAACTTGTTTTTCGCACGTCTATTATGGTCTTCAGTAGACAAACCTTCTTTTAGGCGTTTTCTGAGGTCTTAAGCCCGAGAAACACTATTTTTAGACTAGTTTACTGACTGAAAAACACCCTGTTAACCTGGTTTTATGGCGTTTTTCCATGCCATTTGCCAGTAAAACACCTTTTTAACTTGTTTTTCGCACGTCTATTATGGTTTTTAGGAGTCAAACCTTCTTTTAGGCGTTTTCTGAGGTCTTTAGGCCGAGAAAAACACTTTTGACTAGTTTACCGACTGAAAAAACCCTATTAACCTGGTTTTTATGGCATTTTTCTATGCCATTTGCCAGTAAAACACCTTTTAACTTTTTTTTTTTCGCACGTCTATTATGGTTTTTAGGAGTCAAACTTTTTTAGGCGTTTTCTGAGGTCTTTAGGCGGAGAAAAACTATTTTTAGACTAGTTTACTGACTGAAAAAAAACCCTGTTAACCTGGTTTTATGGCGTTTTTCTAGGCAATTTGCCTGTAAAACACATTTTTAACTTGTTTTTCGAACGTCTATGGTCTTTAGGAGTCAAACCTTCTTTAGGCGTTTCTGAGGTCTTTAGGATGAGAAACACATTTTTTAGACTAGTTTACCGTTTTTCTTGCTGGTTTTTGGCCTTGTTTATTGCCTCTTTGTCAGCCATTTGCGGTTTTTTAACCGATAATAATCCTTTTAACCTGGTTTCTGAGAGGTCGCTTGCTCCATGATATTTTTTACCCGTTTGTAAGTTTTTTCGGCGAGACAGTTAAAATATTACTACATAAACTTATAATAAGCGCGTTTATCTTTGGATCTTAATCGTTCATGAAAGGAATTTTCGGGGGGAAAAAGTTTGAGGTCTCATTGTGCTTTTAGAAGTTAATTTACAGTTTGTTGACCGGGGCTTTTATCATCCTGCCCGTCATGTTTCGATTGCGCTTTTCCATAGTGCAGCCTTGCGTGTCGCTTACATGCTTTTACATTCTCGTAATTAAACTCTTCTTAAAAAAGAGGGAGGTGGGATAGAAAAAAAAAGGCGTCGTTCTAAAATGGGATGTTTTTCCTTTCGGGCTCATGCGCGATGCGTGTGAGGGAAGAAGGGCTTAAGTAATTTGTAGCCCTAGACTTTGTACGTTTACTCGGTTCTACACGGCTGCCAACCCTTCTGAATAATCAATGAGATTCCCTTCCTCGTGGCCATTTTCAGAAAAAAAATTTGGGTTGAATTAAATTTGTGTGGTGGTTGAGTTAACTCAACGCCCCTTTTTCGGATGAGAATACTTTCGGATGAGTTGTCTGTTTATATTTTTTCTATTTCTATTATTTTTTCGGATGAGTAGACATTCGGACGAGAATACTTTCGGATGAGTTGTGTGCCCCCGTGAAGGGTGCCTACAACTCATCCGAAAGTATTTTCATCCGAATGTCAACTCATCCGAAAAATAATAGAAATAGAAAAAAATAAACAGACAACTCATCCGAAAGTATTCTCATCCGAAAAAGGGGCGTGGCCGTTTCGGATGAGTAGACATTCGGACGAGAATACTTTCGGATGAGTTGTCTGTTTATATTTTTTTTAAATATTATACTTTAATAAAATAGAAAACAGTGAATACAACTCATCCGAAAGTATTCTCATCCGAATGTCAACTCATCCGAAAACTAATGTACAAAAATTGCTGCGTCGTAGAAATGCGGCAGCGTTCCACCCCAGCAAGTTTTAAACTCCTTTTTGGGCGTACCGAGCTCATTATCCATCCAGGGCAGCCTAGGGTGAGCAAATCCTCGCGAGAAAAAAAAATTAACCCCTTTTGTCATAAAACGAGCACATCCTCGCGAGAGGAAAAAAATTAACCCCTTGTGTCACAAAACGAGCTGATCCTCACCCTACAGGGTGAGCAATCCTCGCGAGAGGAAAAAAATCAACCCCCTTGTGTCATAAAACGAGCTGATCCTCGCGAGAAAAAAAAAATTAACCCCCTTTTGTCATAAAACGAGCACATCCTCGCGAGAGGAAAAAAAATTAACCCTCTTGTGTCACAAAACGAGCTGATCCTCGCAAAAATAAACAAACAAACCGACCGTGACTTGCGGGGGTCGAACGCTGCCTCATTTACTACGCAGCAATTTTGTACGTTAATTTTCGGATGAGTTGACATTCGGATGAGAATACTTTCGGATGAGTGTACCTATTCACTGTTTTCTATTTTATTAAAGTATAATATTTAAAAAAAATATAAACAGACAACTCATCCGAAAGTATTCTCGTCCGAATGTCTACTCATCCGAAACGGCCACGCCCCTTTTTCGGATGAGAATACTTCGGATGAGTTGTCTGTTTATATTTTTTCTATTTCTATTATTTTTTCGGATGAGTAGACATTCGGACGAGAATACTTTCGGATGAGTTGTGTGCCCCCGTGAAATTAAGATTTTTAACGTCTTTTTTCTTGAATCCTGGTTATCTTTAGTTAAGTAAGTTTAAGTGGA